>BQKN01000852.1:1067321-1084850 GCA_022839385.1 Asparagus kiusianus
TCCTATGACGCCTCTAAAATCACATGTTTGAGCGACATTACGGATGATCCGCTCCGTTGAACTTGATCTACATATTCTAAAACCACAACACACCAAGTTTGGGGTGAATCCGTCGTCGTTTGACCCTCCATCGAGCCATGTGAAAAGTTCTATTCATTCAAAACCGTTAAAATTAATACGAGTGGATGAAGGGTCAAACGACGACGGGTTCACCCCAAACTTTGTGTGTTGGGGTTTTAGAATATGTAGATCAAGTTCAACGGAGCGGATCATCCATAATATCGCTCAAACATGTGATTTTAGAGGCGTCATAGGAGGAAATCCCCTCCTATGACAAGGATACCCATTAATCTATATATATATATATATATTCCTTTTATGTTGGAGATACCAACTCTTATAATGGTTGTGTAGAAGGTGAAAGGGAGATTAAAGTCATCACATAAACTTTAGTGTTTTCAAAAGAGTGATTACATGGATCCTGATCAAGGTCTTTGTCTTGGTGCCCTATTTGATATTGCTGCAATGAATGTAGCCTCTATGTTAACTAATCTTCTGTTTACTCTGTAATATGGTATTTGGCTGACAAATTGTATTATCATTTTTTAGTTTAGGGACTTGACATAGGAAGAAGACTATGCATTCTTGGCTTTTGCTGGTCCATTGAAATGCTAAGTGATATTGTTGAAGACATTGTACTAGAACATGGAGGAGAGGTAACTTGAGAGGCACATTATAATGCAGAGTTGTGTTTGAAACTGGTATCATTGTTCTTTCTATTAGTCATATTGTATAAAATTATGCAGATTTTGCGTGCGTTAATTCCTTTCTTGTCATTATAAGGAGGAATAAAACTCTTGAGTGTAAAATTGCATTTCTACTTATATTTCCAGCACTAAAAAGGTTTGGAACTGAGTTAAAGAATCTTTCTACATACTAACATTAACAATTTGATACCCCATTTACGAGAAAATATTCAAATAATTGTAATAAACTGTTTTGATTTATATTCTTCTATATATTGAAAAATGAAAATCTAAAAATTGTTGAATGTGAATTAATGAATCAATCTTACATGCAAAATATAATTAAGTCTTACTGTATAATCACCCTTTTAATAGAGATATAAGATTTGCAAAAAAAGCGGCGATCCTTTTGGGTCTTCACTAGTCTGTCACAGATTTGTTTAAACATCTCTATAAATTCCAAATTAGCTTAAAAGGATTCAATGAATAAATTAAATTGAAATGCTAAACTAGATTATTAACTTTGGCTAAATCTAAAAATGTATACCACGTGCATTGCACGTGCAATTCACCTAGTAATAATAATAATAATAATAATATTAATAGTAATAATAATCTGAAATAGTTTACTAAAAGTATTATACATCATGAAGCGCAGTAGCATTTCATATGCAAAATACAATCAATTCTGTGGCAGTTGAGTACCATGAGAAATTTGATTAATTGAGATCCCCTTCTCTAGACCAAGAAAAATAAGAGCTTAATACCAAATTTCAAGGGCTTCATGAACCTGTGTTTAAGGTATTAGGAAGTAAGGATAGCTTCTTCACAAGGTGATCCCTATTTTAACTAATCGGATTAATTTAAAATATTAAGACTGCCGACATGCTAATTGAAAGTTTAATTGGGTAAGTCAATGTTTAACGCGAGGGTCGATTAATTTAAAATATTAAGACTGCCGACATGCTAATTGAAAGTTTAATTGGGTAAGTCAATGTTTAACGCGAGGGTTCCTTCAGAAACATCCACGATGATGCTTGGTTGACAAGCAAAAGAAAAAGTTGTAGAAGAGAAAAAGTTTCACCGGTCCTCAAGATTGAACCAGTCAAATCTTCAGTAAAGGTCTGTGCAGTTTCCTTGCAACTTTCTCTTTCTCATCTCTCTTATAAATCTCTTGTAAGCAAACAAGAACCACAACAAGCCTCAAATCCTGATACCAAGACTACCAATGGCCACAAATAAGCATGCACTCCTAGCAACTGCAGCCTCCATCGCAGGCTCAGCTGTCCTCATTCGTACCCTCACATCTGATCTCCTCCCCTCCTCAATTCAAGAATACCTCTCAGAGAAGTTTGCTTGCATGATCGAGAGCCTGTCCTCAGATCTTACCATCACTGTTGACGAATCCGACGGTGCCGCAACCAACCATATGTACAAGGCCGCTGAGTCCTACCTAGCCACCAAGCTCAACCCATCTACACGCCGCATTCGTGTTTCTAAGCAAGAAGAGGACACGGATACCTTCGAAGTAACGATAGATCGTGGCCAAGAAATTATTGATCTCTTCGAAGGAATCAAATTCAGGTGGCGGTTCTCGTCTAGGGATACGAAACCAAGAGTAAACGCGTACAGAGGCCATTACGTGGAACCAACTACCATGGAGAGCAAATTCTTCGAGCTGAAATTCCACAAGAAGCACAAGGACACTGCACTTAAATCCTACTTGCCCTTTGTACTATCAAAAGCTAAGGCCATCAAAGAGGGAGTCAAGACCCTCAAGCTCTGTACAAATGATGATTACGAATGGGAATCTGTGAACCTTCACCATCCTTCTACATTCGAGACGATGGCATTGGATGCTGAGCTCAAGAGGGAGGTAATGGAGGACTTGGCAAGATTTGTAAAGAGGAAGGAGTACTACAAGAGGGTGGGGAAAGCTTGGAAGAGAGGCTACCTACTGTACGGGCCACCGGGAACAGGCAAGTCAAGTTTGGTAGCAGCAATGGCAAACCTTTTAAGGTTTGATATATATAATTTGGAGCTGACAGCGGTGAGGAACAATTCTCAACTACGGTCCCTGCTCACCCGAGTAGCCAACCGATCAATCTTGGTTGTGGAGGACATTGACTGCGCAGTGAATTTTGAGTCGAGGGATAGAAGGAAACAATTACAGAACCAAGAGGATTCATTCTCAGACTCTGAGGATAGCAAGGTCAGTGCTAAGCGCGTGAGCACTTCCCCCCAAAAAACATTTTAATTATTAAAAAACCTTGTGCACATCTATTTACAGGGTAAATTGCATAAAACACTCCTGCTTGATAACTTTCATTAGCATTTATCAACCCTCAACTCATTTACTAGCACCTTATCACCCTTCCTGAATTATTAAGGTAGAGGGCGTTTTATGCAATTTATCCCTCTCAAAATGAAAATCCCAAGGTAGTAAGTGCTACTAAAATTGTGGAATAGTGATAACTACTACTAAATATATAGATGAGCGGAGTTCTCTACAATTTACCTTTTTTTTAATAAGAAGAGACCAAAATTTTGCCATGTCAAATACTAATTAAGTGGCAAAGCGAGCAACTACAGGAAGAAAAATTTGTCACTTCTTTTGAACACGTGTTAACATGGTTGTTTTCTTAAATTATGACTGAAAACTTGTCCTGTTCAATATGTTTGGTTAGTATTTTCTGGAAAATGCACTTATGTTGTTGAACCTATAGGTGACACTCTCGTGACTGCTCAACTTTGTCGATGGCCTGTGGTCGAGCTGTGGGGATGAACGAATCATCATTTTCACGACAAACTACAAGGACAAGCTTGATCCAGCATTGCTGAGACCTGGGAGGATGGATATGCACGTGCACATGAACTACTGCACTCCCACTGGATTTCGAGTTTTGGTCTCCAATTACCATTCCCTTGATGACCATCAGCTATTTGGAGATATTGAAGGGTTAATCAATGAGGTCGATATTACTCCTGCCGAGGTGGCAGAAGAGATGATGAAGACCGATGATGCTGAAGTTGCACTGCAGGCGCTCCTAAAAGTTCTTAAGGAGAGGAAGAACAAGGAACTGAAAGAAATCAAAGTAGACAAGACAGAGGAAGAAGAAAACAAAGATCACTGAAACTGTCTTGTAAATTGAGAAGATAATAGAATTCAAACTCACAAGATTTGAGCTGAAGATGTTACTCAGAATAAGGGAGGAATTTGAGATACACATACATAGAAGAACTATGAAATCACTATTTGTATGTGTACGCATACGTAGATGGATATATGCTGGATTAAAGGGTACAATTGCCCAGTAGTGAACTACTTTTAGTCAAAGTTCTACAAAGTGTACAATGTCACCAAAAATTTACTTTAAAAGATTTTAAATTGGTTATCAAGAAATGAGCTCTACTAGTTAAGAAATTTACAAAACAACAATGATTGTATCGCAGAAAGTGACCACTGACCGCATACCGTAATGTATTCAGATCCTCTTCAGCAGATAAACAGTAGAAGTTTTCAATGACAATCATTTACTATTTAATGAATGATTATGATTTGACTTCTCTAAAAATGAGGAGAATGAATGAAGTTTACATGGAATATTGATGGCAAATTATAGTTGGAACACATCATAATTGTCTTATAAAGGATTATTGTGATTTGAAAAGCACTATTTTCATAACAAACAAGAAGTGAAGAATTTTCTTTTTTAAAAAAAGTTGAAGAAGGATCCAAATTCTTTGGTCAATACAGTCTGTGTTGGACAAACGGGGCCCGATAGAACAAGGTCGCAACGAATATTAGTGCAGAAATAATAAAATTAAACATACAGATTTTTATGTGGAAAACCCTTTAAATAAATTTGGGATAAAAAGCATGGACAAGAGTAGAAGAATCCACAATGAGAAAAATTTTAGAGCTACAATCTCTCTTATACAAGGAGAAACTCTCTCTATTTTTCTCTCACTTTTGTATATATAGTTTGGAGATTGGAATTTTCTTGTTGTAATTATTGTTTCTCTAATCAATTCTATTTGTAGGCAGCTGAATCCACCACTTTTACTTATATATTATTTTTATTTTCTCTATTTTTAAGAATGATGCCTAACATTAACTTTCAGTGTGTGGACGCCGCACCTTTTTTTTCAATTGCGGTGCCTAACTGTCTCTTTTCAACAATCTTTCGCTTGAATATTTGATAGAAAATCAATCATATCTTCACATTATTCTTTCTATCTTGACGTTTTTATGTTGCTTACCTTTCTGTCAGACCAGAAGAGGATCGATACCAAACAAATTTGTCAATATTGATTGTATTTGTCAAAAAATCTGCTAGGTTGTCTTTAGTGTGAATTTTCTGCACATCAACTATTCATTCTTCCACTTTCTCACAAATGAAGTGATACTGAACTCTAATGTGCTTTGTCTTTGAATGAAAAGCTGGATTTTTTGCCAAATATAAAGCACTCTAACTGTCACAAAAAAAAATCTTCTTTTGTTCATGCCCGAGTTCCTCTAATATCATTTTCAGATATATTGTCTATTTACTAGCTTGTGTAGTTGCTACATATTCTGCTTTTGTTGTAGATGTAGCCATAACTGACTGCAGTTTTAAAACCCAGCTTACAGCTCCGTAAGCAAGTGCAAACATATAGCCTGTGGTAGATTTGATTTTATCACGATCACCTGCATAATCAAAATCAACATATCCACTAGTAATAAAATCTGACCCCTCATAACATAATGCAACATTTGAGGTCTCCTTAATGTATCTTAGGATTCTCTTTACAGCATGCCAATGCTCTTTACCTGTATTCACCATGCATCGACTAACTACTCCATTGCTTGTGTAATATCTGGTCTCATACAAATCATATCAAACATTAAACTTCCCACTACTAATGCATACAATATTCGAGACATCTTCATCCTCTCTTCTTCACTGCTAGGACTCATACTGGATGATAACATGAAATTAATAAGAAGTATGGTAGAAATTGACTTACAATCTTGTATTTTGAAGCACCACAAGATTTTTTTCAAATATTTTTTCTAAGAAAGTTAAATATTTCTATTAATTCTAGTTCGGTAAATTTACATCCCTAGAATTTTGTTCATAGATCTTTATTCCTTCATTTCAAATTCTCTAGCCAATTTTTTGATATGATCTTTGTTGGGGTCTGTAATCAACATGTCGTCAACATAAAATAATAAGATAAAAAATGTTATTTTTACCAAATCTCTTGAAATATACACAATGGTCTAAATTAAGTCTGTTGTATCTAAGACTCATGATGAATGAATCAAATCTCTTGTACTAACACCTCAGCACTTGTTTTAGACTGTAAAGAGATCTGTTTAACCTGCAAATCAAGTTCTCCTTTTCTTTTTCTTCAAAACCTTCTGGTCATAGCATATAAATTTTTTCTTCACAATCTCTATGAAGAAATGTTGTTTTCGTATAGATGTAAGTCAAATATAGCGTTCATAGCCAAGACTACTCGGACTGTTGTAAGCCGAACTGCATAAGAAAATATTTTATTAAAGTCACTACCTTCTTTCTATCTTTTTACCACCAACCTAGCACTATATTGCCCCACTTGATCATCGCTATTTCGCTTGGTCTTATAGACCCATTTATTTTTAATAGTCTTTTTTCCTTGTGGTTGTGATACATACCCAGGTTTTGTCCTTATGGATAACTTTAATTTCTTCATGCGTTGTTGCCATTCACAAATATGTATTTGTGCTATTTATAGCCTCATGGAAAGTTGATGGCTTTTCATTCTCTGTTAGAAAACAATATGTCATATTACTCTCCGCAATATACTCAGAGTGTCAAGTCGGTAGTCTTTTCTCACGAGTTGACATTCAAACTTCTAGAGCCTCGGACACGACTAGTTTTTGTACATCATGCTCGAGTTTGCTATAGAAGAATATGGATTATTTTTTACCTGAACAATTATAGTCTTTGAGTCCTTCCTTGAACTATTTTCTTTCTCTTCTCTTTGTAGTTGATTTTCTACAAAGATAACATCTTTGTTGACTATGACCTTGCGGGTTGTGAGATCTCACAAGCGATACCCCTTTACTCAGCCAGCTTACCCCAAGAATATACATTTTCTAGATTTTAAATCCAGCTTTGTAATTTCTAGGGCATCATGTTCATTACATACACTAGACTTTCAAATATATGGAGGTTTGAATAATCAACTAGCTTGCCAATCCACATCTCCATGGTATCTTTAACTCAACTGTAGTCGATGGAGATAGATTCACCACATAACAAGCAATTTTTACTGCTTCTACCCCAAAAAATTTATCCAGATCTGCAGTTATCAACATTGCTCCTATTCTTTCCAACATAGTTCTGTTCCTCTGCTCTGCTACTCTATTTTATTGAGGAGTATATGCAGTAATTGATTGTCTTTTGGTGCATTCTTACTTACAGAATGTAAGAAATTTACCATTTGTGTATTCTCCTCCATTATCTATCTTCAAGCACTTGATCTTCTTTACAGATTCAAGTTCGATTCACACTTTGTAAGCTTTAAAGACTGGGAACACATCTGCATTCTTCTTAATATGGTACACCCATCTTCTGGAATAATCATGAATAAAAGATATAAGTACTTTGCTCCTCTCATGGATATAACTGGTGTTTGCCATACATTAAAATGAACCAGTTTCAAAATAGTCTTGCTTTTAGAACTTGATGTGTTAAATTTCAGCTAATACTGTTTACTTGTAACACAATACTCACAAAAAAGAAGGGCTACCAATTTGAGCCCAAGAAGCAACTTCTAGTCGGAAAGAATCTTCAAGCCTTGTTCTAACATGCTGCCTAGTTTAGGGTGCCACATCATAATTTGGTCTTCTCCATGGCTATTTGATGTCATACATGAATCAGCTTCTTACAGGTTTTCTTCCTTAAGAATGTATAGATTTGCAGCTATCTTTTCTCCTTTATTATAACAAGGGCCCCTCTAATAATTTTCATGATCCCATTTTCTATATGGATCTTGCATCCAAGCTCATTCAATTGTCCTAAAGACAATATATTCTTCTTCAAGCCTTTCACGTATCGTACATCTTAAATAGTGCATATTGTACCATCAAACATTTTGATTTTGATAGTATCAATACCAGAAATTTTCGAGGCATGATTATTACTCATAAATATAGATTCTCCTGAGATAGATTCATATTTATGAAAATATTCTCTCGGGGAGATCATATGCCAGGAGGCTACTGAATCTAGATGCCAAGCATTAACAAATCTCTTTCTGCCTTCATCAACAGTTGTTACTTTACTATATAAAATTTCATCAACGTCTGATGTGCTTACAACGCATCTTTGAGATATTGGTGGCTCTGAAAATTTTTTATCACAACTTTTCTTATTGTGTCAATAATCCGATTTCACGTGCCCCTTTTTACCACAACTATAGCATTTGATATTCTTCTTACTTTTTACCACAACTTTTATTGTGAGAAATTATTCATATTAATTTCTTAAATTTGAACTTCGTCGTCATTGCTTCTATCTCGAGCTGTAACTTTTACTATTTCACGTAAACAGTAAATGTACTTGTGAATAGTAACATTGCTCATAAATAGTAACAGTGTTTCTGAATCGTATCGTACTCATGAATAGTGCCCAGTGCCTTCAAAGGGTAAATGATAATCTAACTTCTTTTTTAATGTAGAGGAACCACTTTTATTGGTAGCAACGGAGCATACGATAAGTAGATACACGTACTTTAAGTCAGACTTTGATACCATTTGTTGGACAAATAGGACCCGATAGAGCAGGGTTGTAGCGAATATTGGTGCTAAAATAATAAAATTGAACACGGATTTTTTATGTAAAAAACCCCCCTAAATAAAATTTGGAGTAAAACTACGTTTAATGTCAGAAGAATCCACTATGAGGAAAATTTTAGAGTTACATTCTATCTTATATAGAAACTCTCTATTTTTCTCTCACTTTTGTATATACAGTTTGAAGATTGGATTTTGTTGTTGCAATTGTTGTTTCTCTAATCAACTCTATTTATAGGCAGGTGACTTTATTATTTTCATTTTATATTATTTTTCTTTTCCCTGTTTTAAACAACGGTGCCTAACATTAACTTTTGTTGTGTGGAGGCCACACCTTTTTTCTTTCAATTGTGGTGCCTAACTGTCTCTTTCCAACAGTTTGCGCACTTGGAAATAATACGAGATATGTTAGGGATTCAAAACAATCAATCGAACCTGTGCCCTTCCGGATCTTGTGCTAAGAGTTTAGTAAGTAGGAAAACCACCGTAAATAAAAAATTGCAAGAAAGATAAACAAGAAGGAACGTACTAGATTTAACGAGGTTCGGCAACATGCCTACGTCCTGGAGGCACACCACACAATTCTTTAATTAATTGAAGAAGATTACAATACCTACAAATAGGTTTTTCTCTCTCTGAGATCTCTCTGAAAGAATCATCTCAAAACCCTCTTTTTCTTATGTTAACATAACCCTAAAAATGTATTAGGGAATATATATAAACCTAGCCCAAAATAGAATCCCAAATCAATTAGGAAACAAAAAATCCCGACATCGGTCGATTGAACCAAGGGCTTCGGTCGATCGACCAGAGTGTCAAATTATACAGGATCTTCTCATGCATGTTTTTGGTCAACCGGATCATCACCTTCAGTCGACCGGACGACCACTCTCAGTCGACCGTCATTAAGCTTCGGTCGACTGGCCAAAGTGAATTTCCTAGGCTGTTTTCCTGCAAGCGTTACAGTCAACCGGACAAAGCCTGTCGATCGACCGAACTGGGTTTTTCTAGTTTTCTTTGTTGATTTGATTTCAGGTTTGGTCTACACTCTTGAGACTAATAATCTCCCACTTAGAAATTAAACCGCCATCAACGAGCTCTCCCGAACTCCTGCCATCTTCGCAAGCATCTTCTCCTACCTGAAAAAAATCTATTCTTCAATCAACATCTTCTCGACGATCCTGCTGATCCTCTTAGTGTGGCTCCGCCTTGGACTCCTATCCGTGAAGGCCAATTGAAATTGCGTACAACTCTAGTTTGTCGATGGTTACTGTTTTTGTCAATATATCATCAGGATTTTAGCTCCTCAAAATCTTCTCCAATCATAACTTGTCGTCCTCAATCTGCGAGCGTATGAAGTGGTAACGTATGTCAATATGCTTTGTTCTGGCATGATATACTAGATTCTTAGCAAGGTGTATAGCGCTCTGGTTATCACGATAAAGAACTCAGCTTCCCCGCTTCAGATCCAACTCTTCCAAGCACCCGGTCAACTAAATCATCTCCTTGCTGGCTTCAGTCACTGCGACATACTCTGCCTTAGTCGTGGACAATGTTACTATCTTATGCAAATGTGAGACCCAGCTCACTGCTGTCGACGCTAAGATATAAACATACCCCGTGGTACTTCGCCTCGTATCATGATCATTGGGAAAATCAGCATCCACATATCCTCATAGTACCAATTCTTTCCTCTAGAAACATAGTGGCATGTTCGTAGTCCCTCTCAAGTATTACAATATCCACTTCACGACCTCCCAATGCTGCTTTCCTGGATTGCTTGTAAACCTGCTCACAACTCCCACTGCATGGGTAATATCCAACTTCGTGCAAACCATCGCGTATATAAGAATACTAATGGATGATGAATATGGCACTCTGCTCACATGCTTCTTCTCCGCATCTATCTTGGGTGATTACTCCTTAGATAACTTGAATTGACTTCCAAGAGGCGTGCTAACAACCTTAGCATTTTGCATGTTGAATCCCTAAAGTACCTTCTCAATGTATTCAGCCTGACTCAACTTCAACATACATTCAACTTCATCTCTACTTATTCGCATTCCAAGAATTTGCTTCGCTACACCCAGATCCTTCATAGCAAATTCCTTCGCCAACTGCTTCTACACCCAGATCCTTCATAGCAAATTCCTTCGCCAACTGCTTCTTCAATTTGTTTATCTCATCTAAACACGGTCTTGCAACTAACATGTTATCAACATATAATAATAACACGATATAGCTAGACTCAAATCTCTTGAAGTAGCAACAATAATCTGAATTGTATTTTTCATAGCCACTGCTCTGCATAAAGTTATCGAACTTCTTGTACCACTGTCTCGGAGCATGTTTCAATCTGTACAAGCTCTTTTTGAGCCTACACATCATCTCTTTCTTTCCTTCCTCAATAAAGCTAATATGTTGCTTCATGTAGATTTTTTCATCCAAGTCACCATGAAGAAAGATAGTCTTCATATCTAACTGCTCAAGGTAGAGATTTTCTACAGCTACTAAGCTCAACACCACTCTAATGGTTGTAAGCTTCACAACAGGGAAAATATCTCTGTATAATTCATTCCTTCCCACTGTTGGAAACCCTTCACGACTAAGCTGGCCCTGTACCTCCTTCTTCCATCACTCTCCTGTTTGACCCGATAGACTCATTTGTTATGTAAGGCTTTCTTCTATGTAGGTAGTTGGGGTAACTCACATATCTCATTAGTATGTAGAGAATTCATCTCTTCTTGCATTGCATGCTCTCACTACTGAGATTTACTAACTTGCATAGCCTCCTCATAACACTCTGATTCTTCGCTATCTGAAGCAAATAATCTAGTAACAAAAGATATATGGAATTCGGTTTAGATACCCTAGATGACCTCCTAAGCTCCCATATGGAGTCTCCTCGTTCTTCGGTCAGAACTGACGTTGTTGCCCCCATCTGAAAGTTCCTCTAAATCAATGTACTTAGATCCACCTGCATCCGCAATGCTGCTCCTACTGCTTTGGCTATCCTTGGCATTGACACTGTCCTTGTACATCACTTCCTCATTGAATATGACGTCTCTGCTCCTGATGATTTTTCTATTCTTCTCATCCCAAAGACAATACTCAAACTCATCAATGTCATATCTAATGAATGTACACATCTGTGACTTAGCTTCTAGCTTGTCTCTGATTTGGTCACTGATATAAACATATGCCGCATAGTCAAATACTAGAAAGCGTGAGAGATTAACCTTCTTGCCACTCCAAACCTCCTCTGGAATCTTAAAATCTAATGGAACTGATGGCCCATGATTAATCAAATTAGCTGTCGTATTCACCGCGTCCACCCAAAACGTCTTAGATAGACCTGCATGTAGGCGTATGCTCCTCGCACGCTCCGTCAATGTCCTGTTCATCCTCTCTGCGACGCCATTCTATTGTGACGTCCCTGGAGTAGTCATCTACAAACGAATTCTATTCAGAGCACTGAACCTCTTGAACTCCTCCAGCTCGTATTCTCTACCGTTGTCTGTTCTCAGATACTTCACCTTTAGATCTGTCTTGTTCTTTACCATGGCTTTTCACTTCTTAAAGATCCCAAACACCTCTAACTTGTGCTTCATGAAGTATACCCACATCTTCCTCGAGTGATCGTCGATAAAGGTAACATAGTATGCCGAACCACTAAGAGAAGACACGCTAGCTGGACCCCATACGTCTTCATGAATAAACTCTACCTTCTGAGCTTTAGGTGGTCTTTCACCTTTTTGAAAGCTGACCCTCTTCAGCTTTTCGTAGATGTAATCCTCGCAAACACCAACTTCTACTGAATCGATGCCGATTAGCTTTCCTTGTGAGTGTAGAATCTTTATTCCCTTCTCACTCATGTGTCCCAGCCTATTATGCCACAAATCTGCATTCTCCTTGCCAACTGTAATTACGAGGGTGTCACTCACATGTGAAGTTAGGTAGAGTGTTTTAGTCGCTATTCATAGTAACGATCAAGGCATCTTGCACGATATGAGCCTCCTGCTCATTCGCATCCTTATTTTGTGTTTTACTGACTAAAGACATATGGTCCTCCTGACCGCAGTTCTAACACTTCCCTTTGATTGGTCTAACCTTCGAGTTCGATCGATTCATGTTCTGGTTACCCATCTTCTGGCTTCGGCCTCTCTGCTCGAGATTTAGGGCTGAACCTGAACCTTCTGATTCGGACAATATCCTTCTAATCTCCTCGGATAGAATCATGCTAACAACCTCGCTCAACTTCAACTTCTACTTCCCCGTCGAGTTGCTGATTGCAGTCACGCAACCTGCCTAAGTATCCGGTAACTACGATAGAATTAATAGGACTTGCACTTCTTCATTAAACGTGATATCTACAGAGATAAGTTGATCAACAACCGTGTTGAACTCGCTGAGGTGCATCGTGAAGGAGCATCCTTCTGCCATCTTGAGGTTGAAGAACGTCTTGACGAGATGCACCTTATTTGTGACTGACGGTTGCTCGTACTTCTTCGCGAGCACTTCCATAAACCCCATTGTTGTCTTCTCCTTCAATATATTATGAGTGACTGATTTGACAAGTAACAATCGGATCTATCCTAGAGCCTTTCGATCAAATATTTCCCACTCCTCGTCTGCTTTCTCTTTCTTCTTTCTCTTAGCCTTTCCCATCAACGGACGGTAAAGATCCTTCTGGTACAGATAGTCCTATATCTGTGACTTCCAGTAGGCGAATTTTGATCCATCAAACTTTTCGATCTTTGATTTGCTTTCCTCTGCCATGGCTCTCGCACAAATCTTCTGAATGAAACTTCGATACCAGTTGTTAGGGATTCAAAACAATCAATTGAACCTGTGCCCTTCTGGATCTTATGATAAGAGTTTAGCAAGTAGGAAAATCACCGCAAATAAAAGAAAAATTATAGAAAAGATAAATAAGAAGGAACACACCAGATTTAACAAGGTTCGACAACGTGCCTACGTCCTCGGGAGCCACACCACACAATTCTTTGATTAATTAAAAAATATTATAATGCCCACAAATAGGTTATTACCTCTCTAAGGTCTCTCTGAAAAAATCCTCTCAAAACCCTCTTTTTCTCGTGTTAACATAACCCTAAAAACGTATTACGGAATATATAAACTCAGCCCAAAACAGAATCCCAATCAATTAGGAAACTAAAAATCCCGACATCGGTCGACCGGACCAACAGCTTCGGTCGACCGACCAGAGTGTCAATTTTACAGGGTCTGCTCGTGCACATTTTCGGTCAACCGGACTATCACCTTCGGTCGACCGGATGACCACTCTCGGTCAACCGTCATCAAGCTTCGGTCGACCAGCCAGAGTGAGTTTTATGGGGTGTTTTCCTGCAGGCATTATGGTCGACCGGACCAAGCCTGTCGGTCGACCGAACTGGGTTTTTCTAGTTTTCTTCGTTGATTTGATTCCATGTTTGGTCTACACTCTCGAGACTAACAAGATAACCAGCTCAAGAACTCGAGACATAATCGCTGGACCTGCATGTTCAACCAAAGAAGAACAGGACGCAATTACATAATCTCAACAAATGTATTAGTTTACGAAGTAAATGAATCTCTAGATGCACCACGTGACTTAAACTTACTGAGAAAAATAAGATATTGAGAAAATACAGCATAACGGAAGGATATGGTAGCTTATCAAAAGCATTATTTGACACTATGCACTGTAACATTTGACATGCAAAATACAAGTATACAACAAAGGAAGGTCTGAAGAATACAGAAGCTTCGTAAAAGCAGTATACGGCATTGTTAAACAATAGAATAATGAATATTCTCATTCATTTATCAAAACGTACTACTACTTCCATTACAATAGAAAAGAGTTTTGTGTGTAGGCAATATAAGACTAAACACAATTATCTAATCATAATTATTCTCCTAATCACATTCCTAATGTCTCACGGTCTCCAAATCTCTAACTTATATTTCCTAATGTACTAGTATTCCTTTCAGCACACATAAAGCAAAGTGACATTTGATATGCGAAATAAAAGTACACAATAGAGAAGGTGTGAAGAATACAATAGCTTACAAAAAGTATTATACCACGGAAAGCACCAGTACGATTTGGTATGGAAAATACAAATATAGAAAGTGTGAAGAACACAGTAGCTTACTAAAAATAGTATACCTTACAAAGCACACTAGAATTTGATATGCAAAACAAAAGAGTGCCAGCGTGGATGTGAAGAATGCGGTAGCTTACATAGTGTATTATACAACAAGATATACGCAAATAAAATTATATAACAAAGGGCTAAGAAAAAAAAGTATACAACAGTGAATTATACCACGGAAACACAATAGCATGAATGCAGGGGATCCTAGATGCGTTAGGAAAGCAAAGCAATCAAGAACAGACCACTTTATGTTAATAGTTTACTACCAACTTTTAAGGGAGTCACAATTAAGAATATGCAAACAGCTTCTAGACAAAGAAATGCATAGTTCAACGTGTTTAAGGAATCAAATTAAAATATTAAACCCACATGATAAATAGAAAAATAATCGGATCAGTATACCTTCTACACGAGGGTCTTCAGAAAAATCCTTTATTGTTTGGTAGGCAAACAAAACTAAACAATACAGAGAAGAAAACTTGACTAACCAGTAGTTGAATCAGTCAATGTTCAGTAGCATTTGAGTCTTAAGAAATTATTCATGATTTTTGGTTGGTAGAAATCTCGACTATCCTTCACATTTCACACTGTCATATTTATTCCAGGCATTTTCTTTAAGTCTGTGCAGTTTCATTCATCTCCTTATAAATAT
This sequence comes from Asparagus kiusianus, assembly GCA_022839385.1. Taxonomy (NCBI): domain Eukaryota; kingdom Viridiplantae; phylum Streptophyta; class Magnoliopsida; order Asparagales; family Asparagaceae; genus Asparagus; species Asparagus kiusianus. The sequence goes on from BQKN01000852.1 coordinate 1,082,712, forward strand.
ATCAAGGAAATATACTTTTTTTTGTTTGTGAAGCTAAGCGTGCATATCGCACGATGCCTGTAACAGGGGGCCTAAACAATTGGTGACCACAACGCCTTCATACGCATCTAGGAAATATACTGCTAATAAAGTAACAAGTATACGAGCTTATTCTTAATAAGAAATGTCAAAGCCCTACAAAAAAAATGGATGGATCGATCAACATTAGTGCTCAACCTTACACAGGTCCACGAGTTTCCTAGCCTGTCTTCCATTTGAAACATACATCACAAGACTGCAAAATTTGCAAGAATCGTATTCTCATGAGACCGTATAAAGTTTCAAAAAGAAAAATATGCCGTTGACATGGGGTCAATGCCATAAGAAAACCGTAACAACAACTTCGCTCTAAATTTTTATTCAGTAACATACAGTCATGCAGAAGCGCATGAGCAAGTTTTTGACTTCCCGTCAATATATTTCTTATAGAAATAAAATGATGAAAACATATGTCGATTATCAGAAAGACCTATTGATGTTTTTGCCTTCCTTTTAATATACATTTTCTAGAAATAAAATGATGAAAACAAGTGGATTACCAGAAGCACCTTTCTGATGTTTTGAAACTTCTCTTCTTCAATCTAGTGATTTGAGAAAAACTAGCAACAGGATTATCTTTAATTACAAATAAATCAATCTCCATTTGAAGGGACAGTGAAAATATAGAAAACTTTATTCCTTTCCACAAAAAAACTAAAAATAAAGAAAAATAGTGGAACTAGCCTCACAACATTTCAGTGCACTGGATCTCCCAAGAAAAGAAATTTAAAAAAAAAAATACAAAAAACAAAAATGATCAGGATTCTCTCTGACTCTGACTACTTGTTCCTCTTTCATTGTTCCAGTGATCCTTGTTTTCCTCTTCCTTTGTCTTGTCTCCTTTGGGTTCACCCGCGGCCTTTATCTTCCTCTCCTTAAGAACTTCAAGAAGCCCCTGCAATACCACATCAGCATCGTCTGTCTTCATCATCTCTTCTGCCACCTCAGCGGGAGTAATATCCACCTCCTTTATCAACCCTTCGATTTCTCCAAATAGCTGATGATCATCAAGGGCATGGTAATTTGAGACTAAAACTCGAAATCCAGTAGGAGTGCAGTAACTCATGTGAATGTGCATATCCATCCGTCCAGGTCTCAACAATGCTGGATCAAGCTTGTCCTTGTAGTTTGTCGTGAAAACAATTATTCGCTCACCGCCACAGCTCGACCATAGGCCATCAACAAAGTTGAGCAGTCCTGAGAGTGTCACCTATATGTCTAAGAACATAAGCAATTTTTCATGACACACATACAGGAGATTACTGGGTATTATCGGTCCTTCAAATCTTTATTGTCTGGATATTAGTCCTACGAATGGTTGATATATCAAAGGACCCTGCCACTACACCAGAAATCCGAAGTTGTGGCTCGGATTGAGAGTTACAATTTCATACTTTAACATGTCCCTGCATGTTGAGCGAATTTTTTATGAACCGAAACTTGGACTCACACAACAATATCCATCTCTTTATAATCCAGACTAAATTTGTGGCTAGTGAGATTTGAACATGGGTTACTATCATGTCAAAGGACCTTGCCATACCAAAACTTGGCAATGATTGAGGGTTAAGTTTATATTCTTTAACAGTTGAAGTTGCTATTTGATGGCTCAATTTCTATAAATCGCCCCAAATTGTCCTCCTACGTGACTGTCTTATCAAATTTTCAGAATATGCCATTGATCATTAAGTTTAACATTTTGAGTTGAAAATTCAGTTATGCCCTTCTAACTCAACTTAATAAATTAATCTCCTACCTAAACTCCTATCCAGACCCAACCCCCTTCCTAAACTATCCTTTAACATTCTCAATTGTACTCAGACCCATAACTGATTCCAAATTTTCATTTTCTGCTCGTGGGAGGGAAGATGGATTTGGTTGCCTAACTAAACTAAACTATGTCTTGCAAGGTTTTAATATCAGATATTGGAAGAAATATCAGACAGCCAAAAATCCACATCGGATTACAGATATCTGCGAACTATCAAGGATGTGCAGTAAACGTCGAAGTGTAATGTCATATATATATATATATATATATATATATATATATATATGACA
>BQKN01000853.1:0-18840 GCA_022839385.1 Asparagus kiusianus
CCCCCCCCCCCCCCCCCCCCCCCCCCCCCCCCCCCCCCCCCGGCAGACTAGGGCATTAAAATGCCCTAGGCAACCTAGACGGAATTTCCGTCTAGGTTGCCTCAACCTAGACGGAAATTCCGTCTAGGTTGAGTGGTCAACCTAGACGAAAATTTCCGTCTAGGTTATCCTTTCCGTCTCGTTTGGCAAACTAGACGGAATTTTCCGTCTAGTTTGATCCAAACTAGACGGATTAACCTAGACGGAAAATTTCCGTCTAGTCTGATTCAACCTAGACGGAAATTTTTTCCGTTTCGATTGTTCCGTCTAGGTTGATCAGTTTTCTACTAGTGACCGCAACATATACAGAACCGTCGACTTCATCTTCGGCAGCGCAGCCGGCCGTCATCTTTCGGAACTGCAAAATCTACTCCAGGCTCCCAGTGCCGGGCCAGAGCAACGCCATCACGGCCCAAGGGCAGAACATCCCAAACCAGATCGAACACGGGCACCACGATCCAGAACTGTAATATTATGGCCATTCCCGAGCTGAGAACCCGTGACGGGTCGACCCGAACACATCTCGGTCTTCCGTGGAAGGAGTACTCGAGGACGGTGATCACGGAGTTGGTATCGATCGGATGGCTAACTTGATGGATTCTCCGGGTTGGGGCTGCCTTGGGACGGGGATTTTGCGGTCAGAACGCTAGCTGTATTATGGGGAGTGCAATAACCGTGGGCTCGGCGCGAATACGAGAAGTAGAGTTTCGGGGCCTGGGTATCATGTTACCCGTAATGTTGATGCGGTTAATTATATCGTGAGCAGCTTTGTTGTGGTCGGGGATAATTGGTGGCCCCCAGACTGGACTTGTTCCTTGTTCCAGCGGATTGCTTTCGAAGATTTGCGTCCTTTTTTTCCTTCTTTTATATCGAAAAGATTTGGCTCCTTTGATAAGCATAAATTGATAACGGCCTACACTTTTTGATAACTTTATAGAGTTTCGAGAGAGCGGAATCTTCTCCTGGAAAACTTTAATTATATATTCATAACAAATGTGTTCGATATATAGGGTGGAGTATCTTATATCCATAATTCGGTTTAAGTTCCAGTTTAGCAGAGACAGGAGACGTAGTCCAATCCAACATTGAAATAATTATTAAACGTACATGTAGTTAAAAATATTTGGATTCATAACTCAAATAAAGATAGTATTTGTTGGGGATTCGAAACAATCAATCGAACCCTTGCCCTTACGGACCTTGTGTTGAAAGTAAAAAAATAGGAATAATATAACAAATAAAGATCTAACCTTGCAAAAATAGTAAAGGAGACGAACACACAGATTTAACGAGGTTCGGCAACGTGCCTACGTCCTCGGGAGCCACACCACACAATCTCTTTTCTTAATTGAAGTAGAATACAAGCTCTCAAACTAGGGTTTTATTTCTTTGAAATTCTCTCTCTTTTTTTTGCAGTCAAAAAGCTCTCTTTTTTGTGTCTTTCAAACCCTAAAAACGTTTGGGTATTTATAACAAACCCCAAACAAACAGGATTCCTAAACAGGATAGGAAACAGGGAAACAGCGTCACGGTCGACCGCCGTACCAAGGTCGGTCGACCGGCCAGAGAGAAAAATCCATTACAGTGTCCTGTGCACATTTGCGGTCGACCGCAGCGGCCACGCTGGTCGACCGACCAGAGCGAAAAATCCTTCTCAGTCTCCTGTAGTGCACGCGGTTGATCGGATCTGCCACTGCGGTCGACCGCACAGTCTTCTGACTATTTTCTTCGTCTTTTCGATTGCAGCTTCGGGTCTACACACTTAGACTAACAATCTCCCACTTGGAGACCAAAGCGCCATCAACAAGCTCACCCGAACTCTCTCCTTCTTCGTATGTATCTTTTCCCTGAAAAATTCTTTCTTCAATCAACATCCCGGCGATCGCGCCGATCCTCGTAGTGTGGCTCCGCCTTCGTCTTCTACTCGTGAAGGCCAACTGAAATTGCGCATAACTCCAGTTTCTCAATGGTGACTGTCTTTGTCAACATGTCCGCCGGATTTTGACTCCCCAAAATTTTCATTAAGTGTAACTTTCCGTCCTCAATCAGCGAGCGTATGAAATGGTATTGTACGTCGATATGCTTCATTCTGGCATTATATACTAGATTCTTGGTAAGATGTATAGCGTTCTGGCTATCACAATAACGTACTCATCTCCCTTGCTTTAGATCCAACTCTTCCAAGCACCCGTTCAACCAGATCATCTTCTTGCTTGCTTCAGTCACCGCGACATACTCAGCCTCGGTTGTAGACAAAGTCATAATCTTCTGTAGACGTAAGACCCAGCTCACTGCTGTCGACGCTAAGGTATAAACATACCCGTGGTGCTTCGCCTCGTATCATGATCACCGGCGAAGTCCGCATCCACGTATCCCTGCAGCACCAACTCCTTCTTCCTGAAACATGGTAGTTTGTTTGTTGTCCCCCTCAAGTACCGCATTATCCACTTCACGGCCTCCCAATGCTGTTTCCCTGGATTGCTTGCAAATCTGCTCACAACTCCCAGATGTCTGCCCTCGTGCAAACCATCGCGTACATGAGACTCCCAATGGCCAAAGAATATGGCACCCAGCTCATATGCTCTCTATCTGCATTTGTCTTAGGTGATTGCTCCTCAGATAGCTTGAACTGACTTCCAAGGGTTGTGCTAACAACTTTAGCATTCTACATGTTGAACCTCTGAAGTACATTCTCAATGTATTCAGCTTGGCTCAATCCCAATGTCCCTTCAGCTTCATCCCTACTGATTCGCATCCCTAGAATTTGCTTCGTTGCGCCTAGATCCTTCATTGCAAATTCCTTTGCTAGCTGCTTCTTTAAACTGTTTATCTCTTCTAAACATGGTCCTGCTACCAATATGTCATCAACATATGATAACAAAATAATGAAGCTGGACTCAAACCTTTTGAAATAACAGCAATGATCCGAATTGTATCTTCTGTAGCCATTGTTCTGCATGAAGTTATCAAACTTCTTATACCACTGTCTAGGAGCCTGTTTCAAACCATATAAGCTCTTCTTGAGCTTGCACACCATCTCTTCATTTTCTTCTTTAATGAAGCCAACAGGCTGCTTCATATAGATTTCTTCATCCAAGTCATCATGAAGAAATGCAGTCTTCACATCCAACTGCTCAAGAAAGAGATCTTCTGTAGCCACCAAGCTCAACACCACTCTGATGGTAGTGAGCTTCACAACAGGCGAAAATATTTCCGTGTAGTCCACTCCTTCCCGCTATTAAAACCCCTTCACGACTAGTCTGGTTTTATACCTCTTGCTTCCATCACTCTCCTGTTTGACCCGGTAGACTTATTTATTGTGCAAGGCTTTCTTATGTGCAGGTAGTTGAGCTAATTCCCATGTCTCATTAGTGAGTAGAGAATCCATCTCCTCCTGCATCGCATGCTCCCACTGCTGAGATTCACTTACTTGTACTGCCTCTTCATAACACTCCGGCTCTCCGCTATCTGTTAAGAGTAGATAATCAAGTGACGAGAAGTATTTGGGATTTGGTTTGGGTACCCGGGATGACCTCCTAAGCTCCACGTCCTGGGTAGTCGCTTCTGCACCTGTAGTCTCCTCCGTTCTACGGTCAGAACCGACATTGTCACCCCCATCTGGAAGTTCCTCCAAATCCATGTACTCGGATCTACCTGTATCCGTAGTGCTGCTCCCATTGCTTTGGCTATCCTTGGCATTGTCCCTGTCCTTATACATCACCTCCTCATTGAATATCACATCCCGGCTCCTGATGATCTTCCTGTTCTTCTCATCCCACAGACGATACCCGAACTCATCAACACCATATCCAATGAATGTACACTTCTGTGACTTAGCTTCTAGCTTGTTCCTGACATGGTCACTGATATGAACATTGTTAGCCCTTATGTTTTGATGATGTTTTACAACCACCATTATCGGTACTAATAGCTTATTGAGTGCAAATGTAATGAATTCATATATCAAGCTTATTAGTGCCATAAATGGAGGATTGGATGGAATATGCGCGATAATGAAGATATCCAACGGAGGAGGAGGCATAGCGATGAAGCAATGTTATTTCAAGAACAACAAATTCATATAGAAGTTTCATCCATATCAAGCTATATCAAGACTCAAGAGTTGTATTCTATGTGAGGATATTAGCTAGTTTTATTTTCTCTCTAGTGCTAGAATGTAGGCAAAGAGTTATCGATTTCACTTGAAGCTATTGGGATATCACACACACGTTTTCATACTTATGTTTTTTAAGAGTTTTTCACAAAATACTATTTCTTACAAGTATGAGGACCTATTTGTAAAATTCCTTTTCTAAACAATTTGTTTTCAGTATTAAAACCATGTTACAAAGTTTTATAATTTTCAGAAGTCAAATGAATATTTTACAAATTGTTTAAGTGTGTCAAAAACAGTGATTTGGGGTGTATCAGAATGCGGTCGACCGCACCGGTCGACTGCACTTCTGTTCATTCCTCACTGGGCAGCAGAGAGTTTGTCGGTCGACCGTTGCGGTCGACCGAGAGCTTCCATCGGTCGACCGCGCCGGTCGACCGGAGAAGTCTCTGCTTGTTTTTCTCGTTTTCGACCTGGATCACGGTCGATCGAAAATTCCGTCGGTCGACCGCCGTATTTTTCAAACAGTCATCTGTGTCCTTTTTCAGTGTCGCTCAGTACAGATTTGAGTGACGTTTGTATCCAGTTTTTGGGGGATTAGGGTATGAGTTTTAACAGCTGTTTTTCCTAGTTATACTCATCCTCTTCTTCCTCCTTAGTTTGTCCCAGCTTTTGCAGAAAACAGACGTTGTTTTTCATAGAGCTAAAATTTCAAAACCTGTTCTTTCTGTGTTTTGTGTGTTCACTTCCCAGCTTCAGTGTACTCTTTCTCTTTGCTATAGGGACATTGTAAAGAGAGAGTCTTTCACCATTTCTACTATCTTGAGAGTATGATCTTGTGTAGATCAAACTGTGTTGGAGTGTGATCTTGTGTAGATCAAACTGTGTAGTGTGAGATCGTGAGTGGATCGCTGTGTAGACGAAGTTCCGGCTTCCAGACCGAATTGTGTAGTGGATTTCTCCTCGAGAGTGGGGAGCGGGGACGTAGGTCAGCAGACCGAACCTCATTAACATATCGCGCGTCACAGGATAACGATTCCTTACTCTATCTCCTCTATTTTGATTGCATTAGATTACTGTGGTTTGCTTGTCTTAATTTTTATTGCATAATTATAGCCTCTTAACCCTAATCACCCCCCCTCTAGGATCCAACAATTGGTATCAGAGCTTGGTCTCTATATTAGTTTTTGGTTTAATCACCTTAGAGTAAAGATCTAATGGAGGCTTCAATGAATGTGCATATGCTAGAGGGACAATCCACCACTAGACCACCACTCTTCACCGGTAGTAACTTTTCTTATTGGAAGGTTAGGATGAGAATTTACCTTCGTTGCATTGACCTTGACATCCTAGAACTCATAGAGAAAAAATACATAGAAAAGTCCAAAGTTGGGACTATGACCGATAGAGAGAGGCACCAAGCTAATCTCAATGCTAAGGCTATGAACGCCTTGATTTGTGGTCTTTCCCCAAATAAATACAATAGAGTTTCAACGTGTGCAACCGCATACGAAATATGGGTGAAATTGTGTATCACACATGAAGGAACCCCCCAAGTTAAAGAATCCAAGATTAGTGGACTTATGCATGAATATGAGTTATTTCAAATGCTTCCAAATGAATCAATTGATGCTATGTTTTCTCGCTTCACTAACATTATCAATGAATTGCATGGTCTTGATAAGAAATTGACTATTCAAGAGACGAACTACAAGATTCTTCATTCATTAACTCCGATGTGGGAACCCAAGGCAACGGCAATAGAAGAAGCTCATGACCTTACCACTTTACCTCTCGATGGGCTCATCGGAAAGCTCAAGGTCCATGAGAAGAAGCTCAAGGGAAAGGAGAAGGAGGAAGTGCCCTCACGAGAAGTTGAGGAGCCATCACCAAAATTGAAGACCATAGCTCTCAAAGGAGCTAGTGATTACTCCTCTCCATCATCAGATAGTGAAGTTGATTTTTTTAGAGAAGTGGCTCATCTCTCTAGAAGAATTTCTAGACTCATAAAAATGAACAAGAAATTTAACCTACGATCTAACAACAAATTTCCTTCTCGTGTAGGAAAATGTTTTGAATGCAATGAACCGGGCCACATCGCTAAGGATTGCCGAAGGCTCAAGGAGAAGTATATGAAATACAAGAAGAAGAAGGCCATGTATGCCGGATGGGAGGAATCCGAACCAAGCGACTCGGATAGCAATGAAGATGGAGCTAAACTTGCTCTTCATGATCCCAACGTTTGCTTCATGGCTCTTGAACATGAGGTAATATCCGACACCGAGAGTGAATCATTTTACATGCAATGTGATCTAGCTACCGCTCTAGAAGAATTGAACTTTGAATTTAAAAGAATGTCTAAAGAATTTTCTTCTTTTAAAAAGTTACATGCTTCTTGTGATATTAAGCTTGAACAATTACAAACCTCTCTTGCATTAAAAGATGAATTGCTTGGAGATCTTGATTTTGAAAACAAACAATTAAGATCTAAGATTGAGAGACTTGAAATTAAGAGTGGTAGGATTAGACCCACTTATGCTTATGCTAATTATCATCATCATGGTAGAAATAGGTTTCATAGATCTCATGCTCATACACACAAGAGAAATTTTGTGTGCACATATTGTATGAAACATGGTCATATCTCTACTCATTGTAGAATTAAAGATAACTTTGAATTTTATGGATTGACATGGGTACCCAAAGGTACCAAGACTACTAACCACCAAGGACCCAAGACTTGGGTACCTAAAGCTACTACATCTTCATCTTCATCTCTTGTAGGGAACATCACGGCAACGACGTAAGGAGATGTGATACCTTGATAGTGGTTGCTCACATCACATGACGGGCAACAAAGAGTTATTTGTAACCCTATCAAGGATTGAAGGAGGTAGCGTCTCCTTCAGTGGTGGTGAGAAAGGCAAAATCATTGGTGTTGGTTCTATTGGTAAGAAACCCTCACCCGTTATAGAAGATGTTTATTTGGTAAATGGCTTGAATCATAATCTTCTTAGCATTAGCCAATTAAGTGATAAAGGTTTTGACATTTCCTTTAAACCGGATAAATGCATCATTAGTATGAATGGAAAAATCGTTTTTATTGCAAATCGCAAATCTAATGTATATATTTTTGAGATGAATGAACTAGTGAATCAAGATGTGAAGTGCCTTACGGTAATTGATGAAAACCCTTGGATTTGGCATAAGAGACTTGGACATGCAAATATGGATTTGATATCAAAGTTGTCTAAGAGAAATCTTGTAAAAGGGTTACCAAATTTGCACTTTATCAAAGATAGCACATGTGAGGATTGTGCCAAAGGTAAACAAACTAAATCTTCCTTCAAATCTATCAGTGAGGTATCAACTTCTAAACCTTTGCAATTACTTCATCTTGATTTGTTTGGTCTTATGCGTGTTACCTCTCTTGGAGGGAAACACTATGTTTTTGTGATTATTGATGATTTTTCGCGTTTTACATGGACAATATTTCTTGCAAATAAAAATAATTTTTTTAAAGAATTTTCTAATCATGTTAAAAGAATTAAAAATGAAAAAGATTTGAAAGTTGTGAAAATTAGAAGTGATCATGGAGGTGAATTCCAAAATGATTATTTCTATGAATTTTGTGCTCATCATGGTATAACTCACATGTTTTCCGCTCCTAGAACACCACAACAAAATGGTGTTGTTGAACGGAAAAATCGCACCATACAAGAGATGGCACGTACTATGCTAAATTCTTTTGATTTGCCAAAATATTTTTGGGTGGAAGCCGTCAATACGGCTTGTCATGTTTTAAATCGTGTTTTGATTAGACCAAAGCTTAAGAAAACTCCTTATGAGCTTTTTTATAGAAAAACTCCTTTTATTGGTTATTTTCGTGTCTTTGGTTGCAAATGTTTTATTTTAAATATAAAAGATCATCATGACAAATTTGATTCCAAAATTGATGTTGGTATTTTTTTGGGTTATGCACCTCGAAGTAAGGCTTATAGGGTCTTCAATAAACGAAGTCTCGTTGTTGAAGAAACTATAAACGTTACTTTTGATGAGACTAATGTTGGCTCTCAAGTTGTTTTACCTAGAAAAGATGATGATGATGATGTTGAGGGAGGATTGGACTTTTTACAAATCAATAATACTCCCTCTATAGAAGCTCAAAAGGATGTGGATAGCTCCAATGCTCTTGAACAAGTTGAACTTCCTAAAGCTTAAAAATTCGCATCAAACCATCCAAAGGAACAAATTATTGGGAGCCCTTCAAAAAGAGTTGTTATTCGCTCAAAAACCTTGAGTGAGTGTGGTAATGTTGCTTTTCTATCTCAACTAGAACCTAAAAAGATTAATGATGCTTTAAGTGATGAATTTTGGGTTTTGGCTATGCATGAAGAACTAAACAATTTTACAAGAAATAATGTTTGGAAATTAGTTCCTAGACCTAACAATGCTAGTGTAATTGGTACTAAATGGGTTTTTAGAAACAAACTTGATGAACATAGCATTGTTACTAGAAATAAAGCCCGTTTGGTTGCCCAAGGATACAATCAAGAGGAGGGCATAGACTATGATGAAACCTTTACACCGGTTGCAATGTTGGAATCTATTAGGATGTTTTTGGCATTTGCTAGCTTTAAAAACTTCAAATTATTTCAAATGGATGTTAAAAGTACCTTTTTAAATGGTTTTATAGAAGAGGAAGTATATGTTGAGCAACCCCCCGGTTTCAAAGATCATGTTTTTCCTAATCATGTTTACCGAGTTCAAAAAGCTTTATATGGGTTGAAACAAGCTCCTAGAGCTTGATATGCTCGCCTCTCTAGTTTTCTTGTTGAAAATAGTTTTTCTAAAGGAACAATTGATAACACTCTTTTTGTGAGAAAAAGGAAAAATGATTTCATTTTAGTTCAAATATATGTTGATGATATCATTTTCGGTGCTACTAATGAATCTTTGTGCAAGGAATTTTCTAAGGTTATGCACGATCATTTTGAGATGAGCATGATGGGAGATCTTACATTCTTTCTCAGGCTCCAAGTCAAGCAAACTAAGGATGGGATATTCATTTCTCAAAGCAAGTATGCAAAGGAATTAGTGAAGAAATTCAATTTGGAGAATTTTAAGCATGCACCTACTCCCATGAGTACAAGTGTTAAGCTTGATGCGGATGAAAGTGGTAAGGACGTGGACCAAAAACTATACCGAGGTATGATAGGTAGTCTTCTTTATCTTACCGCTAGTAGACCCGATATCATGTTTAGTGTGTGTGCATGTGCTCGTTTTCAAGCATCTCCTAAAGCATCTCACTTAATTGCGGTTAAAAGGATCATTAAGTATATTAATGGAACTTTTAATCTTGGTTTATTTTATCCAAAAAGCACCTCTTTTGACTTATATGGTTTTTGTGATGCCGACTTTGCCGGGTGTAAGGTAGATCGCAAGAGTACAAGTGGAACATACCAATTCTTAGGAAATTCACTTGTTTCTTGGGCTTCCAAGAAACAAAATTGTGTTACATTGTCCATTACGGAAGCGGATACATTACCGCCGGCTTATGTTGTGCTCAAGTTTTATGGATAAAACAAAGCTTGGTTGACTATGATTTGAGTTTTCAAAACATAAAAATCTTTTGTGATAACACTAGTGCTATAAATATTTCCAAGAATTTCGTTTTGCATTCTAGAACCAAGCATATTGATTTGCGCCATCATTTCTTACGCGATCATGTAGAGAGACAAGATGTATCCCTAGTGTTTGTTGACACAAAATCTCAATTAGCGGATATATTTACTAAGCCTCTTAGTGAGGATGATTTTTGTCGCATAAGAAATGGTTTGGTCTTATGCAATATGTGAAAGTTCTATTTGCTTGATTGTTTAGTTACATTTTGCTTTTTGTATTTTTTCTTTACCCCATTTTTGATGGTGACAAAGGGGGAGAGAAATCCTCCTCATTTGTTGCACATATTTAGGGGGAGCTCATAGATAGGGGGAGCACCTATCTATAAGCTATATTTATTTTTGCTCTCATATAATGGTTGGTTGTCATCATCAAAAAGGGGGAGATTGTTAGCCCTTATGTTTTGATGATGTTTTACAACCACCATTGGTACTAATAGCTTATTGAGTGCAAATATAGTGAATTCATATATCAAGCTTATTAGTCACACAAATGGAGGATTGGATGGAATATGCGCGACAACGAAGATATCCAAAGGAGGAGGAGGCATAGCGATGAAGCAATGTTATTTCAAGAACAACAAATTCATATAGAAGTTTTATCCATATCAAGCTATATCAAGACTCAAGAGTTGTATTCTATGTGAGGATATTATCTAGTTTTATTTTCTCTCTAGTGCTAGAATGTAGGTGTTCGCGTGAAAAATTGGTGCTTTCTTCATTGATGACGTCATTGCTATCTTAAAGAACAACTTTATGCGTTACAGAAAGATCCGGTCTTTTTATAAGATCCGGTTTACAATGAAAATCAAAACAAAGAAATAAAAATTACAATTTTTCTCTTTTGTCGAACAGATCGCGAGCTCCTGTTTTGCGGTCACTCGCTTTGTGGGTTGTTTGCCTATGCCGGGGTTGATTACCGTGGACCACCGTGCAATCTCGATCCAAACAGATCTACGTGGTATAACGGGTATTATCCCACCAAGGAGATAATAGCCGGGAGGGATCGTTTCACCAAGGAAACGACCGCTCGAATCTCGGGATCTAAGAACCAAGCTTAGATCCGGAGTAGAACGACGTAGATCTGAGGATTAGATCCCTTCGAACTCCTGCCTTATTTGGTTTTGGTGCTCGCCAAGAATCGAATCCGAGTGTCCAAGTCTTCAAGCCTTCACAAATCCGAGTTGAGGTGACAATCCGGCAGAGTTTCGGCTCTTCAGAAGTTTCAGAAAAAGTCCTTTGAAATGAACAACCACCCCCCCTATTTATAGCCTCTCTTCACTGTGCATTTGTGCACAAGAGAGGGGGGGAGTCGGGCCACCTCAGGGTGGCTCGGCCTTGGCCGAGCCACCCTGGGGTGGCTCGGCTTGGGCCGAGCCAACCCGGGTTGGCTCGGTTTAGGCCGAGTCCCTGGGTGTGTTCTGTTTTGTCGTTTTCCGGTGTTTTTCGTCTTTCGGTTCTTTGTTTGATTTGTCCGGACTTTGATTTGAGAGCCCAGGTCTTTATTTGGCAGTATTCCCGCCTCGGTGTTTGAGTTCAAGTCCGTTTTGTTGTTGGACTACTCGTTAACTTTGCGAACCGTTGGTTTGGTTCCACACGCGAACGTATTTCGTTGCTTGCGTGTCTCATCGTCTCGTCGCTCGAACGTCCGTTGATTTGTCGAATCATCGTGCCGAGCCATGTTAAGGGACCTATAGGCAATTTTATACGCCTACAGATACCCCCTCCAAAGTGTTCCAGCCTCATTCTTTTATAGAAGAGTTTGGAATACTTTGGATATGATTGCCCCTACCCTTTGTCGGTGTAACGGGACCTGGAACGACTTTTATTCTGTATTCCTTCACTCCTTCAGGCTATTCGGTGCTTCGTCGAATGCTTGTAAGGATTCCGGTGCTGCATTTATTGTCTGACCGTCGTCGGAATTTAAACTTGAAGTCGATTCCTGATTTTCCAATCTTTAGCTCGTGTTTGTTGGTTCGACATACAACTAACCCTCGATTGTTGGCGTTGAGTCTTCCTTTGCGACGCATTGCCTGGCGTCGTGTTATTGAGTTATCCTTAAGGATATTTTTAGAAAAATATTCTCCAGGAACTTCTCAATAAAAATAGGGAATAGTTTATACTCGTATACCTTATTGGAGTAATTCCGTGCTCAAAATAAGCTGAACCGGCTTGAAAATGACCCAAAAAGGCAGTAATTCGGCTCAAAAAAAAATCTTCTGCTCCTTCCGAATGTGTGGGAGAGACAAGAATAAACCAAGGATGAGACCCTCAGTTGATTTGAAATTGTTTCGACGTTCAAATCAGCTTCAATTTGCATTCTGGTTCAAACTCGGTCTGGTCCGGTTCAACTTGGTCTGGTCCGGTTCAATTGGGTTTGGTTCAACATTATAAAAAGGGGTCTTTTTCTTTTCTTTTTCTTTTCTTTTTCTTTCCCCTAGGGCCGGCCGAACCTCTCCCCTCCCCCTCTTGATTTTTTCTTCCGTCGAGCATCCGTTCTTCACCAAAATTTGATCTTTGTCTTAGATCTAATCTTCCTTTGGATCTTTGACTGAGAAATCTCCCCAAAAATTCCATCTTTAGAATTTCTTTCAGGTCCCTCGAGTACGAGGCGAAAGTTTACTAAAAGACCTCCTCTTCATTGGATCTCGAGCCTTTCTTCAGGTAAATCCTCCACCATTTCGATCTTTTTCATGCTCAATTTAATTTATGTACTCGTGGGATCGTATGTGAGGGTTGAGGGTGTGATTTGACACCTCGAGCTAATCTTTCAGGGGGGTAGATCTGATAAAAAAGTGATCTTTTTTTCTAGATCTGACCTCTTTTAATTTATTTTGCAGCTTGTCATGTCGCGTTCTTCGAGAGGTCGTTCCCCTGCTATGTTGGCCGATGGCGCGCCTCCCTCCTATGCTGGTGAGCTATTTTTGGCAGTATTTGGAAATTTACAAATTAGTCCCTATTTTCTTGTAAATTTACAAATTGGTCCCTTTTTACCCCACGTTGTTCTCCTTGGTGAGGCAATCGGGAAGAGCCTTGATTCTCGTTGGTGAGGATCGACGCTTTCGGCATATTTGGGAATTTTGCAAATTAACCCCTCTTTTCTTGAAAATTTGCAAATTGGTCCATTTTTACCCCACGTTGTTCTCCTTGGCGAGGCAATCGCGAAGAGCCTTGATTCTCGTTGGTGAGGATCGACGCTTCAAAGATATGTTTTGCTTGGTCAAAACCATATCTCAATATTAAAGGGGGCGATTTGACGCTACATTGCGCTTTATAAGGCAGGGATATGTTGTTGACATACCCTGTGTTGTGATTGCACAATGTGGCCAAATCGTCTCACCCTTTATAAGGCAATGACTCTATCTTAACCATTTGTAAGATGAGTTCAATTTCCTTTTATAATCGAGACTAACCAGTGATTAACTGTCTATTTTGCAGTGGGGTACCCTTCTGGGTCATTCTCATCCCACGCAGTCTGTGGGCGTCGTGGCGAGTATTACTCGACCTCCGACGATCCTTCCCCTAATCCAGCTACTCCTCAGTTTGCTTCGGGCACGTCGACTGAGGTTGCCCAAGTGGTGAGGGAAGGTGGTCATCGGGCTATTCGTCAGCTGATCACAGATGCGCCTTTTGTGAAGGATGCCAGCTCTACTCAGCCTCTTCGGAAGAGCGATTTCCTATTTGGTGATTCTGTCAATGACCCAGAAGCCGTATTCATTGATGCTGAGCAGTGGCTCCATAAGACCGGCAGTGGCTTCATATACTTGCCGGAGATTCCTCGGCATCGCTCATTGACTGAGCTCAGGCGTCAGGCTGTGACACGGGAGATGTCGTGGCGTTTGACTGAGGATCATGAGAGCGTCCATTGCGGTTACGTCACTCATCAGGCAGCTCCTGGCTCGAGCAGGAGTCATATCACTGGATTACATCCTGGAGTGTTGGGACTAGATGCACCACCACATAACGAGTTTCTCGCCACTGCTTCGACCTTGAGGAATCGCCTCGCTACCCTAGGACGGGAGATGCCTGCTACTCGTTACAGGATTTACAGTTGGGTCCATTCTTTGGACAAGTCTTGGTGGAGCCGCATGACAACGTATGTTTTGAGCCGATGGAGTGAGGAGTTACACGCTTGCGGTTTGTATACAGCCGTCCGTGCTACCATGTATGGCTTGCCTGTCAGTTTGAGGCATTTCTGTGCTTTGTTCGAGCTATATAATCCAGACTCGAACACTTTTCTGACCCGGCAGGGGGAGTTGGGCTTGGCTCTTCACGAGATGCACAGGATTTCTGGCTTGCCCATGGGACAGATGTTATACCAGGAGTACTTTCCCTCTAATCATGAATTGGACTAGTTGAAGGATCGCATGCCTGATCGCTATGAGACTCTATGGGATCTCGCTTGTCATTATCACATTGCTTTGGCACAGTCTGAGCCTTTAGCAAAAAGGACCAAGGCCTCCGTGAGTCTGAAGCAGTTTGCGAACTATTTGTTCAAGAACCTGGAGAACAGTTCTGGCGAGGATATTTGTGAGTTGGCCCCACTTACTCCCTCAGAGGTGAACAGTTTGTTGAAGAAGATTGACGCTCGTTCTTATACCACTAGCAGTCCTGAGGGTGGCTTCCCTGCGAAGACCAAGTTCAGATC
Source organism: Asparagus kiusianus (assembly GCA_022839385.1). Lineage (NCBI taxonomy): Eukaryota > Viridiplantae > Streptophyta > Magnoliopsida > Asparagales > Asparagaceae > Asparagus > Asparagus kiusianus. The sequence goes on from BQKN01000853.1 coordinate 14,483, forward strand.
TTTCTTATGGCATGCGACCACACCGATCCGACCGATGACTCTTCTTGCCGGCTTTCTTGCTATCTGGTTGAAGAAGTGCGTGGTTCCATACCAGTCTGGCGACGCCTTGCCCTTGGAGGTACTCTATCCAGCAGTTCAGCTTGCTTACAAGAAAGAACTCTCACTTCTTCCGGTGATGGTAGCTGATATTCACCGAGGACTTCGACAGCTTTCTAGTGCCTTCACACGGAAGGAGACCGATTTGCCATGTCAGATTCCCACTCTTAAGGTGGAGCTTCCGTACGCTTATCTGATGGCCTGGTTCGTCCTCCACCGCTCGGATATGATATCGGTGCCGAATGCCACAGATCACTCCATTCCCCTGCTACAGTTGCTTGAGAATGGCAGGTGGGAGGGTCGAGGATTTTCTGATGTCAGACAGCAGCTGTAGGTCCACAAGTGTTGGGCATTCTCCACTTGTTTTCCGCAGTTCTCCGGCCGGTACGGCGAGTGCTTGATAGATGATGAGAGGCCAAGAGAATATCGGACTCACTTAGACATTGGCTGCTTCAATTGGCTGGTGAACATCAGGCCTGGCTATCTGACTTTTCGGGTGAGGGATCAGTGCTTCATAGAGCCATATCTACCCTGCCGATTCGCTTGCCAGTTTGGCTATGATCAGCTCTACATCGGGAATCCTCATCAGCAGTTTCGGACCCATAGTGGTTTGGTAGACGGTCTCCGTGCATGGTTATGGACCGTGACTGGCTGTACTGGTGCTAAGTTCAGTCTCCCGAGTATTGATCGGCAGTTGAACCTCACTTTCTTGAGCTGCAAGTGGTTACTAGCAGCTAACAAGACTGTCCCCGTGAAGCCGATTGCAGAGATAGAGGCTGAGGAGGCTTCTCAGCTTGATTCCCTTAGGATCCGGGAGAACGCTCGGGCACAAAGGACGCGGAACAAAACTCGCCGGATTGATGAAGAGGGCCAGAGGACATTCCATTCCACAGACGAGGCTTCAAGCGGGGATCCCGAAGATTATGATGACTTTTCCGAGCGAGGTTTGCAATTCATCTTTTACTTCTATCTTCCAAAAGTATTGAAACTGACTATAGTTTGATGTTTCAGGGACCACAGTTGATCAGGATGAAGAGTTCCGTCCTCCTCCTCAGGCGAGACCTTCGATCCCCATTGCTAGGCGGAAGAGATTAGCCCGTAAGCTGCGTGCAGCTTCCCGAGCTTCTGATATGGACCTGGCTGGCGATGATCCTGCCAGTGACGGAGGTAATATCCATCCTGTGAACCATTCTCTTGGTTATTCGGAACATTGACTCATGCTCTTCTATCTCTATATAGGAGTGCGTGGAGAGAATGAGATGAGTCCCGATCCCATTCCCGTATCTCCCGATGAGTCTGACCCACTACCTCATGTAGAGAGGCCTACAGGGGTTACTGACATTAGAGAGGAGATCAATGTAGCACCCGATTCCATGAATCCAGGTACATCTAACACTGACACTGTATTTCTTTAGATAATACACGAATGAATTTGTGTATTCTCTAACTGTCCTCTATTTCTTGCTTCTTCAGATAATTTGCAGGAGACGAATCCTGGAAATGAAGAGGCCGATGCACCTGTGAGAGGTAACTCATTTCCATTAGTTGTAGTCTCTTCACTCTTCTTTGGCACTTATATCTTTTTATGTCATATTTCTCCATCGATGACTTTGACGAGGGAAGCTTGTTTGCGGACACTCCCATGATGCGCTACATATATAGCTCTCCTCAGATCGATGACCAGTTACCTGGGGATATGTTTTATGAGCCCGCCTTCGCTAAAAATCCCGAGGATGGTTCCTTTGAAGGTATGTGCTTCTTTCTGAGTTAATTATAGGACTAGCCAATCTTGACTAATGCAACTATAATGTAACGCCTCTGCGAATTCTGTTTTGTATCTGGCAGGAGCTTTTGTTGAGAAAGACCCTGTTGAGCCGGCTGTGAGACCAACTACACCAGTTGATGCACCTACAGCCGTTACACCTCCACTACCCCCAGCGGCTCAAGGGGAAGAAGGTATAAGTTAACTCATTGAAGAGTGTTATTCCTTTTTCTTATTAAGACTTTTGACGGACTTCTCCCTTTTTTGTGTAGGGCGTTCTTCTCGTCTTCATGTCTTAGTGAAGGAGTTATTATCTGACGACGATCCTGACAAGGTCGTCATCTGTATAGAAGTTCGCTCCTTCTTCTCCTTTGTGAATGCTATGATCGGCAAGCTCTTCCACGGCGGGCTTTCCCTTCACCAGTTTAAACCTCTCCTTAATTCCAGAATCAACTTGATAAGGGAAGCAGGATATCCAGACTTGGCGAAGGCCATAGTTGACGATCTTGACTGCTTAGATCATGAGCTCCAGATGTTTCGTGAGCTTCGAGATACAGGTGTCTCTTCATTTATCGCTGCTGAGCTGGAGACCCGTTTACAGTCACTGCGCGAGACTCAGGTTCTTGCTAGTCTTGAGGTTCAGGTGCGGCGAGATCGAGTAGCTCGAGTTAAGACCGGCCTTGCTGCCAGATTATCTTCCCTTGCCGAGCTTGACTCTTCCATCGTCTCTTGTGAGACCCAGATAGACCAGCTCAGAAGAGAACTCCGCGAGAAAGAGGAGACCTTGGGTATTCTCCAGATGACGAGAGGACAGGATTAGCAGACCTGCACTGCTTTATCTGACGAGCTGACATCCTTACAGCAGGAGCTGGTTGAGACAGAAGAGACTGCTGCGAAGACCTCTGCCGCTACCGAGGAGTCCATTAGAGCTGAGCTTAGCCAAGCTTATGATGATAAGCTGTCTAAGTTCAGTCAGCAGATTTTTAGCCACGGGCTTGATGTGTGATTTTGTTTGCTGAGTGTTTTGACTCTTGACTCTTTTAGTGAATTTCCTTTTTATCTTTATTATGATTCGTCATTCCGTTTGAAATGATTGACCACAATACTCATAGGATTTTTGGCAAACCCTCAGCCATCAACGGATTTGGTTAGCCTTTACCGACTACCGTTTGAGTCGGGCTAGCATGCGAGTTGTTTAAATTCGTTCGCATGTAACGTTATGTTCAGAGATTGAATTCTCTGAGACTTTGTGCTATGATGTCGAATACATAGACTTCGCCATTGTTACGGGAATAGGCTACCCGGCGACACGTGTGAGGTGTTGGCTTTAGGATTTTTGGCCAACCCCCAGCCTCTAACGGATTTGATTAGCCTTTACCGACTACCGTTTGAGTCGGGCTAGCGTGCGGATTGTCTAAATCCGTTCCACACGTGACGTTAAGCTAAAAGAATTAACTCTTTTAGTGCTACGACATTGAATACGTAGACTTCGTCTTTCTCCTGTGAAAAGACTAAACAGCAACGTGTATGAGACGTTGACTTAGGATTTTTGGCAAATCCTCAGCCTTCAACGGATTTGATGTGCTCTTACCGACTACCGTTTGAGTCGGGCTTACATGCGGATTGTTTTAATCCGTTCCGCATGTGACGTTGCGCTAAAGGAATGAACTCCTTTAGACTTTGTGCTACAACTTTGAATATGTAGACTTTGCCATTATTATGGGAATAGGCTACCCAGCAACGTGTATTAGACGTTGGCTTATCCCTATTTAGGCTTTGGGACAAAGGACCCCAGAGTCAGACTCTGGTATCTTTTTCTACGGATAAAGACCAAACCGGCGACGCGTGTTAGGCGTCGACGTATCCTTTCTTAGGATTCAGGATAAAATTCCCCATGCGTGTGAGGCATGGATTTCGGTGTTATTAATAACAACCTGTCACAATGTTGAATATGCGGACGAGTGTTCTTTTTAACGGTTAAGAACTAACCGGCCGCGCGTGTTAGGTGCGGACTTATCCTTACTTAGGTTTCAGGATAAAATACCCCAGAATCGAACTCTGGTGTCTTTTTCAATCGGAAAAAGACTAAACCGGCAGCGCGTGTTAGGCGCGGACTTATCCCTGCTTAGGTTTCGGGATAAAATACCTAGGATGAATCCTAAATTGATAAATTTTAGGAAAAGAGTTGGTGTGGGGAAGGAAGAATTTTATATTCTATTCCCCGAGCAAGGAAGGAAGAATTTTATATTCTATTCCTTGTTTCTGGAAAGGAAGAATTTTATATTCTATTTCCAGTGCAAGAAGGAAACTAGAAGTGGGATTTCCACTCCGAGAATCCGGAAGATCTAGATAAACTTACCTTTTATAGGATTGGTTATCTGATCGAAAGAAGAGTTCTTCGTTTATCGAAGTGAAATTTCAGCTTCGGTTATAACCATGAAAGGGTTGAACCAAAGAGAAAAGAAAGAGAATTCCTTCGTTTATCGAAAGGGGACTCCGA
>BQKN01000853.1:25213-40875 GCA_022839385.1 Asparagus kiusianus
AACTTGAAGTCGATTCCTGATTTTCCAATCTTTAGCTCGTGTTTGTTGGTTCGACATACAACTAACCCTCGATTGTTGGCGTTGAGTCTTCCTTTGCGACGCATTGCCTGGCGTCGTGTTATTGAGTTATCCTTAAGGATATTTTTAGAAAAATATTCTCCAGGAACTTCTCAATAAAAATAGGGAATAGTTTATACTCGTATACCTTATTGGAGTAATTCCGTGCTCAAAATAAGCTGAACCGGCTTGAAAATGACCCAAAAAGGCAGTAATTCGGCTCAAAAAAAATCTTCTGCTCCTTCTGAATGTGTGGGAGAGACAAGAATAAACCAAGGATGAGACCCTCAGTTGATTTGAAATTGTTTCGACGTTCAAATCAGCTTCAATTTGCATTCTGGTTCAAACTCGGTCTGGTCCGGTTCAACTTGGTCTGGTCCGGTTCAATTGGGTTTGGTTCAACATTATAAAAAGGGGTCTTTTTCTTTTCTTTTTCTTTTCTTTTTCTTTCCCCTAGGGCCAGCCGAACCTCTCCCCTCCCCCTCTTGATTTTTTCTTCCGTCGAGCATCCGTTCTTCACCAAAATTTGATCTTTGTCTTAGATCTAATCTTCCTTTGGATCTTTGACTGAGAAATCTCCCCAAAAATTCCATCTTTAGAATTTCTTTCAGGTCCCTCGAGCACGAGGCGAAAGTTTACTAAAAGACCTCCTCTTCATTGGATCTCGAGCCTTTCTTCAGGTAAATCCTCCACCATTTCGATCTTTTTCATGCTCAATTTAATTTATGTACTCGTGGGATCGTATGTGAGGGTTGAGGGTGTGATTTGACACCTCGAGCTAATCTTTCAGGGGGGTAGATCTGATAAAAAAGTGATCTTTTTTTCTAGATCTGACCTCTTTTAATTTATTTTGCAGCTTGTCATGTCGCGTTCTTCGAGAGGTCGTTCCCCTGCTATGTTGGCCGATGGCGCGCCTCCCTCCTATGCTGGTGAGCTATTTTTGGCAGTATTTGGAAATTTACAAATTAGTCCCTATTTTCTTGTAAATTTACAAATTGGTCCCTTTTTACCCCACGTTGTTCTCCTTGGTGAGGCAATCGGGAAGAGCCTTGATTCTCGTTGGTGAGGATCGACGCTTTCGGCATATTTGGGAATTTTGCAAATTAACCCCTCTTTTCTTGAAAATTTGCAAATTGGTCCATTTTTACCCCACGTTGTTCTCCTTGGCGAGGCAATCGGGAAGAGCCTTGATTCTCGTTGGTGAGGATCGACGCTTCAAAGATATGTTTTGCTTGGTCAAAACCATATCTCAAAATTAAAGGGGGCGATTTGACGCTACATTGCGCTTTATAAGGCAGGGATATGTTGTTGACATACCCTGTGTTGTGATTGCACAATGTGGCCAAATCGTCTCACCCTTTATAAGGCAATGACTCTATCTTAACCATTTGTAAGATGAGTTCAATTTCCTTTTATAATCGAGACTAACCAGTGATTAACTGTCTATTTTGCAGTGGGGTACCCTTCTGGGTCATTCTCATCCCACGCAGTCTGTGGGCGTCGTGGCGAGTATTACTCGACCTCCGACGATCCTTCCCCTAATCCAGCTACTCCTCAGTTTGCTTCGGGCACGTCGACTGAGGTTGCCCAAGTGGTGAGGGAAGGTGGTCATCGGGCTATTCGTCAGCTGATCACAGATGCGCCTTTTGTGAAGGATGCCAGCTCTACTCAGCCTCTTCGGAAGAGCGATTTCCTATTTGGTGATTCTGTCAATGACCCAGAAGCCGTATTCATTGATGCTGAGCAGTGGCTCCATAAGACCGGCAGTGGCTTCATATACTTGCCGGAGATTCCTCGGCATCGCTCATTGACTGAGCTCAGGCGTCAGGCTGTGACACGGGAGATGTCGTGGCGTTTGACTGAGGATCATGAGAGCGTCCATTGCGGTTACGTCACTCATCAGGCAGCTCCTGGCTCGAGCAGGAGTCATATCACTGGATTACATCCTGGAGTGTTGGGACTAGATGCACCACCACATAACGAGTTTCTCGCCACTGCTTCGACCTTGAGGAATCGCCTCGCTACCCTAGGACGGGAGATGCCTGCTACTCGTTACAGGATTTACAGTTGGGTCCATTCTTTGGACAAGTCTTGGTGGAGCCGCATGACAACGTATGTTTTGAGCCGATGGAGTGAGGAGTTACACGCTTGCGGTTTGTATACAGCCGTCCGTGCTACCATGTATGGCTTGCCTGTCAGTTTGAGGCATTTCTGTGCTTTGTTCGAGCTATATAATCCAGACTCGAACACTTTTCTGACCCGGCAGGGGGAGTTGGGCTTGGCTCTTCACGAGATGCACAGGATTTCTGGCTTGCCCATGGGACAGATGTTATACCAGGAGTACTTTCCCTCTAATCATGAATTGGACTAGTTGAAGGATCGCATGCCTGATCGCTATGAGACTCTATGGGATCTCGCTTGTCATTATCACATTGCTTTGGCACAGTCTGAGCCTTTAGCAAAAAGGACCAAGGCCTCCGTGAGTCTGAAGCAGTTTGCGAACTATTTGTTCAAGAACCTGGAGAACAGTTCTGGCGAGGATATTTGTGAGTTGGCCCCACTTACTCCCTCAGAGGTGAACAGTTTGTTGAAGAAGATTGACGCTCGTTCTTATACCACTAGCAGTCCTGAGGGTGGCTTCCCTGCGAAGACCAAGTTCAGATCTTTCTTATGGCATGCGACCACACCGATCCGACCGATGACTCTTCTTGCCGGCTTTCTTGCTATCTGGTTGAAGAAGTGCGTGGTTCCATACCAGTCTGGCGACGCCTTGCCCTTGGAGGTACTCTATCCAGCAGTTCAGCTTGCTTACAAGAAAGAACTCTCACTTCTTCCGGTGATGGTAGCTGATATTCACCGAGGACTTCGACAGCTTTCTAGTGCCTTCACACGGAAGGAGACCGATTTGCCATGTCAGATTCCCACTCTTAAGGTGGAGCTTCCGTACGCTTATCTGATGGCCTGGTTCGTCCTCCACCGCTCGGATATGATATCGGTGCCGAATGCCACAGATCACTCCATTCCCCTGCTACAGTTGCTTGAGAATGGCAGGTGGGAGGGTCGAGGATTTTCTGATGTCAGACAGCAGCTGTAGGTCCACAAGTGTTGGGCATTCTCCACTTGTTTTCCGCAGTTCTCCGGCCGGTACGGCGAGTGCTTGATAGATGATGAGAGGCCAAGAGAATATCGGACTCACTTAGACATTGGCTGCTTCAATTGGCTGGTGAACATCAGGCCTGGCTATCTGACTTTTCGGGTGAGGGATCAGTGCTTCATAGAGCCATATCTACCCTGCCGATTCGCTCGCCAGTTTGGCTATGATCAGCTCTACATCGGGAATCCTCATCAGCAGTTTCGGACCCATAGTGGTTTGGTAGACGGTCTCCGTGCATGGTTATGGACCGTGACTGGCTGTACTGGTGCTAAGTTCAGTCTCCCGAGTATTGATCGGCAGTTGAACCTCACTTTCTTGAGCTGCAAGTGGTTACTAGCAGCTAACAAGACTGTCCCCGTGAAGCCGATTGCAGAGATAGAGGCTGAGGAGGCTTCTCAGCTTGATTCCCTTAGGATCCGGGAGAACGCTCGGGCACAAAGGACGCGGAACAAAACTCGCCGGATTGATGAAGAGGGCCAGAGGACATTCCATTCCACAGACGAGGCTTCAAGCGGGGATCCCGAAGATTATGATGACTTTTCCGAGCGAGGTTTGCAATTCATCTTTTACTTCTATCTTCCAAAAGTATTGAAACTGACTATAGTTTGATGTTTCAGGGACCACAGTTGATCAGGATGAAGAGTTCCGTCCTCCTCCTCAGGCGAGACCTTCGATCCCCATTGCTAGGCGGAAGAGATTAGCCCGTAAGCTGCGTGCAGCTTCCCGAGCTTCTGATATGGACCTGGCTGGCGATGATCCTGCCAGTGACGGAGGTAATATCCATCCTGTGAACCATTCTCTTGGTTATTCGGAACATTGACTCATGCTCTTCTATCTCTATATAGGAGTGCGTGGAGAGAATGAGATGAGTCCCGATCCCATTCCCGTATCTCCCGATGAGTCTGACCCACTACCTCATGTAGAGAGGCCTACAGGGGTTACTGACATTAGAGAGGAGATCAATGTAGCACCCGATTCCATGAATCCAGGTACATCTAACACTGACACTGTATTTCTTTAGATAATACACGAATGAATTTGTGTATTCTCTAACTGTCCTCTATTTCTTGCTTCTTCAGATAATTTGCAGGAGACGAATCCTGGAAATGAAGAGGCCGATGCACCTGTGAGAGGTAACTCATTTCCATTAGTTGTAGTCTCTTCACTCTTCTTTGGCACTTATATCTTTTTATGTCATATTTCTCCATCGATGACTTTGACGAGGGAAGCTTGTTTGCGGACACTCCCATGATGCGCTACATATATAGCTCTCCTCAGATCGATGACCAGTTACCTGGGGATATGTTTTATGAGCCCGCCTTCGCTAAAAATCCCGAGGATGGTTCCTTTGAAGGTATGTGCTTCTTTCTGAGTTAATTATAGGACTAGCCAATCTTGACTAATGCAACTATAATGTAACGCCTCTGCGAATTCTGTTTTGAATCTGGCAGGAGCTTTTGTTAAGAAAAACCCTGTTGAGCCGGCTGTGAGACCAACTACACCAGTTGATGCACCTACAGCCGTTACACCTCCACTACCCCCAGCGGCTCAAGGGGAAGAAGGTATAAGTTAACTCATTGAAGAGTGTTATTCCTTTTTCTTATTAAGACTTTTGACGGACTTCTCCCTTTTTTGTGTAGGGCGTTCTTCTCGTCTTCATGTCTTAGTGAAGGAGTTATTATCTGACGACGATCCTGACAAGGTCGTCATCTGTATAGAAGTTCGCTCCTTCTTCTCCTTTGTGAATGCTATGATCGGCAAGCTCTTCCACGGCGGGCTTTCCCTTCACCAGTTTAAACCTCTCCTTAATTCCAGAATCAACTTGATAAGGGAAGCAGGATATCCAGACTTGGCGAAGGCCATAGTTGACGATCTTGACTGCTTAGATCATGAGCTCCAGATGTTTCGTGAGCTTCGAGATACAGGTGTCTCTTCATTTATCGCTGCTGAGCTGGAGACCCGTTTACAGTCACTGCGCGAGACTCAGGTTCTTGCTAGTCTTGAGGTTCAGGTGCGGCGAGATCGAGTAGCTCGAGTTAAGACCGGCCTTGCTGCCAGATTATCTTCCCTTGCCGAGCTTGACTCTTCCATCGTCTCTTGTGAGACCCAGATAGACCAGCTCAGAAGAGAACTCCGCGAGAAAGAGGAGACCTTGGGTATTCTCCAGATGACGAGAGGACAGGATTAGCAGACCTGCACTGCTTTATCTGACGAGCTGACATCCTTACAGCAGGAGCTGGTTGAGACAGAAGAGACTGCTGCGAAGACCTCTGCCGCTACCGAGGAGTCCATTAGAGCTGAGCTTAGCCAAGCTTATGATGATAAGCTGTCTAAGTTCAGTCAGCAGATTTTTAGCCACGGGCTTGATGTGTGATTTTGTTTGCTGAGTGTTTTGACTCTTGACTCTTTTAGTGAATTTCCTTTTTATCTTTATTATGATTCGTCATTCCGTTTTGAAATGATTGACCACAATACACATAGGATTTTTGGCAAACCCTCAGCCATCAACGGATTTGGTTAGCCTTTACCGACTACCGTTTGAGTCGGGCTAGCATGCGAGTTGTTTAAATTCGTTCGCATGTAACGTTATGTTCAGAGATTGAATTCTCTGAGACTTTGTGCTATGATGTCGAATACATAGACTTCGCCATTGTTACGGGAATAGGCTACCCGACGACACGTGTGAGGTGTTGGCTTTAGGATTTTTGGCCAACCCCCAGCCTCTAACGGATTTGATTAGCCTTTACCGACTACCGTTTGAGTCGGGCTAGCGTGCGGATTGTCTAAATCCGTTCCACACGTGACGTTAAGCTAAAAGAGTTAACTCTTTTAGTGCTACGACATTGAATACGTAGACTTCGTCTTTCTCCTGTGAAAAGACTAAACAGCAACGTGTATGAGACGTTGACTTAGGATTTTTGGCAAATCCTCAGCCTTCAACGGATTTGATGTGCTCTTACCGACTACCGTTTGAGTCGGGCTTACATGCGGATTGTTTTAATCCGTTCCGCATGTGACGTTGCGCTAAAGGAATGAACTCCTTTAGACTTTGTGCTACAACTTTGAATATGTAGACTTTGCCATTATTATGGGAATAGGCTACCCAGCAACGTGTATTAGACGTTGGCTTATCCCTATTTAGGCTTTAGGACAAAGGACCCCAGAGTCAGACTCTGGTATCTTTTTCTACGGATAAAGACCAAACCGGCGACGCGTGTTAGGCGTCGACGTATCCTTTCTTAGGATTCAGGATAAAATTCCCCATGCGTGTGAGGCATGGATTTCGGTGTTATTAATAACAACCTGCCACAATGTTGAATATGCGGACGAGTGTTCTTTTTAACGGTTAAGAACTAACCGGCCGCGCGTGTTAGGTGCGGACTTATCCTTACTTAGGTTTCAGGATAAAATACCCCAGAATCGAACTCTGGTGTCTTTTTCAATCGGAAAAAGACTAAACCGGCAGCGCGTGTTAGGCGCGGACTTATCCCTGCTTAGGTTTCGGGATAAAATACCTAGGATGAATCCTAAATTGATAAATTTTAGGAAAAGAGTTGGTGTGGGGAAGGAAGAATTTTATATTCTATTCCCCGAGCAAGGAAGGAAGAATTTTATATTCTATTCCTTGTTTCTGGAAAGGAAGAATTTTATATTCTATTTCCAGTGCAAGAAGGAAACTAGAAGTGGGATTTCCACTCCGAGAATCCGGAAGATCTAGATAAACTTACCTTTTATAGGATTGGTTATCTGATCGAAAGAAGAGTTCTTCGTTTATCGAAGTGAAATTTCAGCTTCGGTTATAACCATGAAAGGGTTGAACCAAAGAGAAAAGAAAGAGAATTCCTTCGTTTATCGAAAGGGGACTCCGAATTGAGATTGGACCTTTTTGGTGAACTCACTGTCAACCGAAATTGATCAGTGAGGGATTTTGGTGGTTTGAACTTGGGTTATCCTTTAGAATATTAAGTGTAATATTCTTCAAGGAACTTCCCGATAAATGAGTTGTCCTGAACGTACTAGGGATAGTACTTTTTCAAAAACTTCCCATTTATTGGCATTAATTGCCTATCACCCTCTAGAGAAATTAAGCGATAAGCGCCGTTCGAATAGACTGTGTCTATTACAAACAGTCCTTCCCACTTAGGTTCGAATTTACCTTTCTTCTTGGAGGTGAGGATTATTGGTCGGCGAGCAGCGAGGACCAGATCTCCTTCCTTGAAGCTTCTTTGGCGAACCCTTTTGTCAAAAGCCCTGGATATCCTAGCCTGGTAGAACTCGATGTGTTGTTGAGCTTCCAAGCGCTTTTCGTCCAGCCTTTCGAGTTCCTCAAGACGTTTTCGGTGATGTTCTTCGGTCGTCATCTCAGTTGCGAGAGCGATCCGAAGGGAGGGGATTTGAATCTCTAGTGGTAGCACAGCTTCGCATCCGTACACCAATGAATATGGGATGGATGAGAGTTAGAATTTGACAATAAAAGCTTGAATGTGGATTTCTTATTCATCTCTTCTATAGTGACTGGGTTATCCTTAAGAATACCACGCGTGATATTCTTGCAGGAACTTCCCGATACATTATTTATCCACCCTCAGCTTTCCTTGCAACGCTGGGTTTGTCATTACAATCAGTTATATGACCGGGTTATCCTTGAGAATATAACAATCCTCCAGGAACTTCCCGTCAATAATAGGAAATAGTTTAGACTCCTATACCTATCGGAGTGTAGGAAGGAGCAGTTTATACTCTTATACTTGTCGGAGTGGTATTAGCCGTTCTCATTCAGTTTGTTTTACTATTGAGACGCCGGCTTCAACCAAGGCTTGTATCGTATTTTTGAGAGTATAGCAAGTCTCCGTGGAATGAAGAATCCTCTTATGGTACCCACAATATTTTGGATCTGAACTCCGGTTAGCTTCCTCCTGATCTCTGATGGGTAGGAGCTTGATTTTGTCATTTTCCAGAAGATATTTAAGGATGGCTGGAACATCATCGTCCTTGAAGGAGTATCGTTGCATCTGAAGTGACTGTTGTGGTGATCGCTCCCGTAGTTGTCGTTGTGATGTTTGGTCAGTAGCGAACCTGGGTATGGACTCTGGTTGGCTTTCCTCAACTCTCTTTCTTTTGGGATAACGTCTAGTCGAGGTAGTGACAAACTCGATCTCCTTCTGCTTTTTGTCTTCATCTCCATCTCTCTTTGAGTGATGGTGAGAAGAAGGAATTGGGCTACCCCCAGCGTCATTGAAGGGTGTGGTCATATCACCCCCAGCGTTACCGAGGGATGAATCAGTCTTGATCACCATATTCAGATTCGGACTGTTGTCATTTGTCCTGTGTGGAATAGGCGTGGCTGGTGTAGCGCAACATTTACACCTTTCAGCTTGCAACTTTCTTATCTGTCGCATAGCCAATTCCATCTTATCCTCAAATTCTTCTTTCTGCTTGATTAACGCTTCTTGAACTATTTGAGTGAGCTGGTCAGGACTAATGTTGAACGCATCCCTAGTATTCTTAGAAAGACGTGATAACTCGTGTAGAGTTACTTTTACTGGGATGTTAGCCAATTGGGTCATAACCTCGAAGTGGCAAGGAATGTTTGAATCTCCCGGTTTATCTCTTCCAATCTGCTGATTGACTCGAGACTGCCTCGGGTTTGGAACATCTTGGTGCAGGGGCTCCTGTTGGTTTCTTTCAGCAAATGCGGGGGAAGTTATGGTCATCCCTACCTCAGCTAGTCGATCAGAGACATTTGGACATTTGAACCGATGTTCGTTCCCATTTCTGGTGGTTATAAAAGTTTCATGTTCATTGTCAGAAAATGAGAAAGCAGGAATTGCTTCGTCGTCTTCCTCTGGAATAGCAGAAATTCCGTAACAGGATTTTCCCTTGCCTTTTGATTTCCTTTTGGATGATGATCCGACCCACTGTTCGTCTTCAATGAGATCCGGATGAACCCAGAGGATTTCGCCGTTCGGGGTTGTGTGGGGCACAAGTCCCTTTTGACGTTGTCCGTGCGGGTCGTCATTCACTGTCTTCATCCCGACTTTGGTAACACGTTTTGGCTCGAACCAATCTGTAGGTACTGATCCAAAACTGATCGACACCGCATTTGCTCCTACATTCTTGGCCGGTTTTGGAGTTATGACCCCTACGTCGATCAACGCCTGGATCTTGTCCTTGAGGTGGTAGCAAGACTTTGTTGGGTGGTGGACCGCTCTGTGGTACGCGCAATACTTCGGGTCCGTCACCTTCGTGGCTCCTTCATGATCCACGATTGCCGGCAACTGGATTTTGTTGTTCTCCAACAGATACTTGAAGATGCCGGGAACTTCATCATCTTTGAAGGAGTAGACTTTGGGAAACCTCGGTTCTGAAGACTTTTGCTTCTGAGACCTTTGCTGCCAATGCGGCTGCGACTGTTGTGGCGCTCTTTGCTGCTGCTGCTGTTGCTGAGGTTGCAATTGAAATGTCTGGTTAGCATCAACAGCATTAACATGAGCTTTACCTTTCCCTTTCTGGTTGAAGTTCTGCTTTGGAGGATTCGTTGCCGGTTGGCCTCTCTCCGCCTTCTTTCTTCTGAGGAATCGCTCTGCTTGCTCTCCTCGAACCTTCAAATCCTTCCAAGTCTTGGATGGTGCTGTGCCCATTGCTTCCAACACGTCCAGTGAAAGGTTGTTGTGGCAGGTCTGGAGGATGAATTCCTCAGTGATCGGGTCCCGGCAATTCATCGCCTTGTTCCGGAACCTCTTGACGAAGGTGTCGACCAACTCCCCGTCTTTTTGCTTCTCATCGAGCAGCGATCCGATAGAGATCTCGGTATCATCGTCGAAGAAATTCGCGAGGAACTTGGTCTCCATGTCATCCCAGCTATTTATGCTTCCTGGCTTGAGGCGACGATACCAATCGAAGGCAGCTCCGCGAAGAGTGCCGACGAATGACCGCACCATCAGAGGCTCATTACCATAGATGACTCCCAAGTGCGATTTGAAATAAATCAAATGCTGAGTAGGTGAACCCATCCCATTAAACGGCGTGAAGTTAATTAGACTAAACTTCGCAGGATATGGGATTGATTCCCACTCTCTTGGGTAGGGACAAGGAATGCCCGTCTTTTTCGTCTCTTGAGCAGAGATCAATGTGTTGATCTTGCTCTCGAGATTTTTAATTTTTAGGCTTTCACCTGTGTCTTCGCTAGCATTCTCGTTACCACCCCCTGGGTTGATGGGAGGGTTGTTAACATTGTGAACCTCGTTTGTGTCCTCATCTTCCAGGTTGTTCTGGTTGGGACGACTTGGTTCGCCTTGTTGGTTCCTCAATGCTTGAAGCTGTTGGTCATGCATCTCTCTCATGTTCTGCATAGCCATTTGCATTTCGAACCGAAAGGTCTCCTGTTGTTTGGCCATGGCATCTTCAAGCATCTTGGCCACTTGCTCCGCGTTTATCATAAATGCTTCGCGGGGTTGTCCTTCACTGGACACTGTGTTATCAGACGCCACTGCTGAGCTAGCATCTGATTCTTCATCTCCCGAAGGTACTCTTGTTCGGATTCTACCATACGTCGCGCGAATGATAGCCCCGGATTGTAGACGAGTTACACGTCGGGATATTTCTGGAACCGCCTCGGGGTTATCCTGAGCCGATGTTCCTGTGCTGGTCATATTTGCGGTGACCCTTGAATGCTCACCATCTTTGACCATCTTCCTCCTTCGTTGGAAACGCCTATGCCTTGGTTTTGGCGTTCCATCGCTGAGTCTTTCAAACACAGATACTCTCTCAGGGACCGCCTTGACGCAGTTGCACTCTGACAGTACCGCCCGAATGAGCTTCGAGCAAGGACATTGTGTTTTGAGCCTTCGAGGGCTCCTCTTTCTGGATTTATTCGTACCCCCGGCACGATAGTACAGCTCGTCTGTTTGAAGATCGGAGCAACCTATTGTGTGTTAGCACGATCTCTCAAGTATAACGTTATCGTCATCAGATGACAATGTTTCCTTCTGAGGAATAATTGTCTTCTTCGGATCATCCAGAGTCACACGCCTTTGTGGGCGTGAATCTTCAGCGGGCTCTTGCACTTCTATGCGCAAAGTTGTGCGCTTGGGTGCCGCGGTTTTCTCCAAGTGTTGAGGGTTGCGGTGACCCCCAGCGTGTTGCATTAGTTGGGATTTCTTCATTGGTCCCAAGCGTTCCTGAACTGGAGCTTTACCTCGTTCCTTCGGAAGTGGGCCGAGGCGCTCCAAAACAGACTTTCTCTTCTGGGACGATCCTGCGGGATCTCCCGGAGCAGTTGTAGAAATTACCGGCTGTTTGGATTGACTTGCCGGAGTTTGAATTTTTGGAGGCTGCGGTTGTCGCTCCTTGGTCTGAATTGCTGCTTCAGACTTTGGCCTCCAAACCTTGCGAGTTGGTGGCGGCTTTTTGACCACCTCCTTCTGCAGCTTCCGACGGGCTTCTTCGGCTTTTGCCCGTGCTTGCGCCGACAACGCGCGTCGTTTACGAATGCGCTCGTCCAGTGTCGAGCGGTTCCGTTTGACCCGGACCCACTCCATTGTCGATGGTTTGGAGGAACCACCCTTCACTTGTTGTTGAGGCTGTTTGCCTCGTTTGTTCTTCAGATCCGCATGATAGCGGACCCCGTCAACGGACTCCATGGCCTTGGCGAATTCCTTCGCGAGGCGTTGACGCTGCCTCTGGCGGGCTCTCTTGGAGAGAGTCACCACGCCTTCAATGGCGGATTTGACCTTCTTTGAAGTCGGTAGGGCCTCACTCAACGCAGCTTCGGCGTCGATTGGGGTGAGGTCGTCGTTGGTGGCTTCAACTTCATCACACCAACGGACTTTTCTCCTGGAGGAGAACTTCTGGAACTTCTTGGACTTGGGGGAGGAGGTAGATCCGGACGAGGACACGTACTCCTCGTATTTCTGCTGGTCGAATTCATACTCGACCTCCTCCACGACCGGGATCGAGATCCGCGGCTGCGACACTCCGATCTCGGCAGCGAGATCGGTGGCTCCCACTGTGGTCGCCAGATTGTTCGCGTGAAAAATTGGTGCTTTCTTCATTGATGACGTCATTGCTATCTTAAAGAACAACTTTATGCGTTACAGAAAGATCCGGTCTTTTTATAAGATCCGGTTTACAATGAAAATCAAAACAAAGAAATAAAAATTACAATTTTTCTCTTTTGTCGAACAGATCGCGAGCTCCTGTTTTGCGGTCACTCGCTTTGTGGGTTGTTTGCCTGTGCCGGGGTTGATTACCGTGGACCACCGTGCAATCTCGATCCAAACAGATCTACATGGTATAACGGGTATTATCCCACCAAGGAGATAATAGCCGGGAGGGATCGTTTCACCAAGGAAACGACCGCTCGAATCTCGGGATCTAAGAACCAAGCTTAGATCCGGAGTAGAACGACGTAGATCTGAGGATTAGATCCCTTCGAACTCCTACCTTATTTAGTTCGGGTGCTCGCCAAGAATCGAATCCGAGTGTCCAAGTCTTCAAGCCTTCCCAAATCCGAGTTGAGGTGACAATCCGGCAGAGTTTCGGCTCTTCAGAAGTTTCAGAAAAAGTCCTTTGAAATGAATAACCACCCCCCTATTTATAGCCTCTCTTCACTGTGCATTTGTGCACAAGAGAGAGGGGGGGGAGTCGGGCCACCGGCTTTGGCCGAGCCACCCTGGGGTGGCTCGGCCACCGAGCCACCCTGGGGTGGCTCGGCTTGGGCCGAGCCACCCCTGGTTGGCTCGGTTTAGGCCGAGTCCCCGGGTGTGTTCCGTTTTGTCATTTTCCGGTGTTTTCCATCTTTCGGTTCTTCGTTTGATTTGTCCGGACTTTGATTTGAGAGCCCAGGTCTTTATTTGGCAGTATTCCCGCCTCGGTGTTTGAGTTCAAGTCCGTTTTGTTGTTGGACTACTCGTTAACTTTGCGAACCGTTGGTTTGGTTCCACACGCGAACGTATTCCGTTGCTTGCGTGTCTCATCGTCTCGTCGCTCGAACGTCCGTTGATTTGTCGAATCATCGTGCCGAGCCATGTTAAGAGACCTATAGGCAATTTTATACGCCTACAGTAGGCAAAGAGTTATCGATTTCACTTGAAGCTATTGGGATATCACACACACGTTAAGCGTTTTTCATAAAATACTATTTCTTCTAAGTATGAGGACCTATTTGTAAAATTCCTTTTCTAAACAATTTGTTTTCAGTATTAAAACCATGTTACAAAGTTTTATAATTTTCAGAAGTCAAATGAATATTTTACAAATTGTTTAAGTGTGTCAAAAACAGTGATTTGGGGTGTATCAGAATGCGGTCGACCACACCGGTCAACCGCACTTCTGTTCATTCCTCACTGGGTAGCAGAGAGTTTGTCGGTCGACCGGTACGGTCGACCGAGAGCTTCCATCGGTCGATCGCGCCGGTCGACCGGAGAAGTCTCTGCTTGTTTTTCTTATTTTCAACCTGGATCGCGGTCGACCGAAAATTCCGTCGGTCGACCGTCGTATTTTTCAAACGGTCATCTGTGTCCTTTTTTCAGGGCCGCTCAGTACAGATTTGTGTGATGTTTGTCTCTAGTTTTTGGGGGATTAGGGGTATGGGTTTTAACAGCTGTTTTTCCTATTTATACTCATCCTCTTCTTCCTCCTTATTTTGTCCCAGCTTTTGCAAGAACCAGACGTTGTTTTTCATAGAGCTAAAATTTCAAAACCTGTTCTTTCTGTGTTTTGTGTGTTCACTTCCCAGCTTCAGTGTACTCTTTCTCTTTGCTATAGGGACATTGTAAAGAGAGAGTCTTTCACCATTTCTACTATCTTGAGAGTATGATCTTGTGTAGATCAAACTGTGTTAGAGTGTGATCTTGTGTAGATCAAACTGTGTAGTGTGAGATCGTGAGTGGATCACTGTGTAGACGAAGTTCCGGCTTCCAAACCGGATTATGTAGTGGATTTCTCCTCGAGAGTGGGGAGCGGGGACGAAGGTCAGCGGACCGAACCTCGTTAACATATCGCGCGTCACAGGATAACGATTCCTTACTCTATCTCCTCTATTTTGATTGCATTAGATTACTGTGGTTTGCTTGTCTTAATTTTTATTGCATAATTATAGCCTCTTGATCCTAATCACCCCCATCTAGGGTCCAACAATATGCCACACAGCCAAATACTCACAAGTGTGAGAGATTTATCTTCTTGCCACTCCAAGCCTCCTCTGGAATCCCAAAATCTAATGAAACTGATGGTCCGTGATTAATCAGGTAGGCTGCCGTATGCACCGCATCCGCCCAAAATGTCTTAGGCAGACCTGCATATAATCGCATGCTCCGCGTACGCTCAGTCAAGGTCATGTTCATTCTCTCCGCAATGTCGTTCTGTTGCGGTGTCCCTGGAGTGGTTCTCTCTAAACATATCCAATTTGTAGCACAGAACCTCTTGAACTCCTCCAGCTCGTATTCTTCACCGTTATCTGATCTCATGCACTTCACCTTCAGATCTGTCTCGTTCTCGACCATGTGTAAGACCCCGTTAATTTTGACAACTTACAAGTGTGTACATGAGTGAATAAAGATATTTAATATATATTATAAATATCTTTGTTGCATGGTCATGCATGGAAAATGATATTTGAGCTTATGAGCATGTGTATATGCCTCAGGTATGAGGATGAGTTGCAAGTTTGCAAATCGTGTGCAAAAGAAATCAATGTATACAGATTTTTGTTCATGAGTCGACTCATAACATGTCATGAGTCGACTGATCAGGTTGAGTCGACTTGCGCCTGTCATAAGTCGACTCATGATATCGAGTCCTGTTCCCATTTTCTTTCTGCTGAGTCGACTCATAATTTATGAGTCGACCCATGAGTCATGAGTCGACTCATGACATATCATGAGTCTACTCATCGACGATTTTCTGGGTGTTTTCGGGTCGGGTTTGCTGGGTTTCGGGTCGGGTTTTCATTGACTTATATATACTTCCCTCACCCGAAAACCCTCATTTTTGATCTGAACTCCCAAGAACCCTAGCCCCTCTTTCTCCCCCTCAAAACCCTAGGTGTTCTTGGTGTTTTTGGAGGCGTTTCAAGGGGTTTTCAGTGCTTTCTCTTGGATTTCAGCGAAGGGGATTACTATTCTTCGCATTTGAGGCGAGTAGCATCTCACCCAAACCCTTCCCTATGTTTTTTATTTATTTATAAACGTTTTTATGAGTTTTATTGAGCCTAAGCCTTATCTTCAAGTATAAATCAATGCTCTTGATAGGGTGAATGCTAGAAATCATGTGTTTAAGATTTTAAATCCCCACCAACCAGTTTTTAATGAAAACCCAGATCTAGAATTTGTTTAAAGGATAAAAACATGAGTATTTATATTGGTTTAATGTTTTTCCTTCATGTTTAGGGCTAAATGTTAGATCTAACCTATAAGAGATCGTTTCCCATGATAGATATGTTTTTCTTACT
>BQKN01000854.1:0-29500 GCA_022839385.1 Asparagus kiusianus
ATAGATATACATATACATGTACATATACATATACATATTCATATACATGTACATATGTGTGTGTTTATATATTATAATGATCATTATATTAATAGTAGGATTATATATATATATATATATATAAAATCCTACTATTAATATAATGATCATTATAATCATGAAATTTTCTACATATTGCAATCACGGACTGCATGTCATGTACATTTCTAGCACCATAAATTTTATGAAAAGCATGAGTAAGACATGAATTGAAAATATTAGCTATACCAGATTACAGTCGTCAACTCATATATATTACCTACATTTCTAAGGAGATGTTATTGGTTGCGAAGATAATGGATTGATTAATTTTTATTGCTTCAGATATTAATCTACAAGTGATAAAGATTCTCTTCAATTAGATGATATTTCTAGAATCTGAAATAGAAGACATATGAGCTAGATAGAGGATAGGTGGGCTACTTTTTGAGACCATAGCTAAAAAGTAGTGGAAACAACTATTTATAAATTATAATTTAAGTAAGTTAGAAATGAGTATAATACACGGAGGATAAAATGAACATTAACATTTAGCGTGAATACAAGTTAAAATATATAGTATATCTAATGTGCTACTATTTTTGATAGTGAAGAAGATTCAAATATGTGAATAAGGGGGTGTGATCAGGCGTTGAGTCTGACAATTCGCTCATCAATCAGGTGATAACTCATCAATTTGATCATACTTAGTTTCTTTTCTTTGGTTATTTAAAAATAACATTGTCATTTCTAAATCTTTAAAGATAGGCTTAATTGCTTTTGCATAATTTATTTACTCAAAAGTTTTTTAAAATGCGTATTTAGATACCTTAAAGTTTTTTAAATTTGCACTTAAATACCCTTAAGTTTTTAAAACTTACAAATAAACAAGTGAGGGTATATTTCTTATATCATTATCACCTGATAAGAAACATCAGATTAATTATGAAATCAGAAGAGTAAAAAACATCTGGAATTATTTTAGAAACATTTAGGATTAGTTATCTTAGGTTAAGTAATTGTTGGTAAACTTGGTATTCTACCAAATACTATGAAATGCTTATTCGTTTTGCCTTAAATAATAATTTCAACACGTTTTAGCCATTTATCCTAAAATTAGTGATATTTCTAATCACTCATTTATATATAAAGAGAAATTTGTGGTACTCTTAAACACATAGAAAATTGACATTTTTCATACAAAAAAATTGACAAGTGGATACACATTATCTTATCAGAAGATAAGATTTGGACACCTAATCTTATATTCAGTTTAAAATTTGCATCAAATTAAAATCAATCTACAATTAACAAATTATAATTATAATAAAATATATAGCAATCCTAATCAAATCATAATTATCCATAATTTGAAAAAATGCTAATGGTCATATTTTTAATTCTTTTTTCATTTACATACAAAAGTGAGATTAATGGTTTAATATTAGCGTTACATCTCAAAAAGTTGCCACATTTTGTTCCTAAACTTTTAAAGGATAAATTTACTAAATCTCTAATAACTTTGGGCGTTTTAGTACTAAATCTCAAATTTAAAATTCACTAAACATGCAATAATAATCCTTTTTTAAGTACTATTTGGAGCGGGTTGTCTGATGGTGCAAGTTAGCGGGAGATCTGTTTTTTACTAACTTGCACCCCCGCTTAGATTTTCATGGCGAAGAAGAAGAAGAGGAGTGGGAAGAATCTCTTTAACATAGGATTGAGAGCTTCCATTTCAAGTTTGATTGGATCGGGGGATCAAATTGATACAAGTTTGTCTGAGGATGATGTAGATTTTGATAACATTGTTATGGGCTTGACAGGTTCGAGAGGGGAGAAGAAGAAGAAATCAATGGAGGATTTGCTTCGATCTACTGATTTCTTGGTTGATTCGCAACATGTTGTGAGTTCTTCTTAGATGAATGGGATTCAAGCTCGTCGTCTCCTGAGCAAATCTTCAAACTCAGGTGAAGGCGCCAGCAGCTCGTCTAGGGTTTCCTAGGCAGATGAGGTCGAATTTGAGGTGATTTCTCCTGATTCTACTCTAATTCAAAATCTTTCTACAATTCCTTCAAGAGCTCTTGGTCCTGATACTGTGATTTCAAAATCGATACCTGATACAGACACTGTTTCATTGATAAATGATGTGAGAAATTTGCTTGAGGGTTAGGCCTGATGATATGATTAACTCTGATGGAGAGGTTATAAAAGGAAATATGTTTGCTAAAAATTCTGTGAACTCTAAGCTGGAAACAGAGGAGAATGATGTCCAGGATAAGTCTGTTAATGATCAAGATAATGTGGTGATTAATAAAAGGATGGGATCTAAAACAATCAAAACTTTTGCTAGCCTATTTACTGATAATAGGAAAGCATGAAATGGATTAACTCTGAACTTTATGCCATCTTCTAAATCCAATACAGTCTCATTTTCTACTGAAGAATGGAAGGAATGTGAAAATTTATGGAAAAATACCTTAATTGGACATGTCATAGGATTGAATGTCAAATTTAAATCAATGGAGTCCTATGTCAACAAGTTATAGGGTAACATCTCTATACCAAAGGTCTCATTAATCAAGCAAGGATTATTCCTATTTAATTTTCAATTTGAAAAAACAATGAGAGATGTTCTTGAAGTTGGCCCTTGATTTTTTGGGTCTAGGCCTCTAACGTTGAAACCATGGAGCATTGATGCTGATTTAGATAAGATACAGGACTTTTATTATCCTATATGGGTGCAATTTCTAAACTTAAGGTTAAACTTATACAGCTCAATAGGCATCAGTAAAGTTTCTAGTCTTATTGGAAAGCCTATTGCAACTGACAAACTCACGGCAACCAGACAGAGATTAAGCTATGCAAGAGTTTTGTTAGAGGTGAAATTACCTTTGAAAGAACTCTTGCCTGATCAGTTAACTATCCAAGGGCCTGATGGAACAAGATATACCCAACCAGTAATATATGAATTTAAACCTAAGTGGTGTTCATTGTGTAGCAAAATTGGTCATGACATAAAGCAGTGTAGAAGAATTAAAACTAAAAAGATGTGAGTTCCTGTTATTAGACAGGCTGCACAAGTGACTGCTATTCCTGAGCTTGTTAAGGAATCTGCTGTTATTCTTGAGCTTGATAAGGAAACTTCTGTTCAACAAGGTTCTAAAGCATGTATTAATATTGGTCCTATCGAGCATGATGTGGAAAAAAATAGTTCTTCTGGTCAGGGAGCATTGTTAGCCGGAAAACATGCACAGACTGAAAAACATGCACATGCATAATTTCTTTCTTCTGTCCAGAAAAGTAGGTCTGGGGAGAAAAGGGTGCATGATTTAATCTTAGCTATGAATGCAACAAATGATTCACATTTTCAGCAAGTTTATTCCTCAACTCCAATTGTCAATGCATTTGAATTTTCCAGTACTAATAGAGCTAATCTAACAAGGAGAGCTCCTATAACCAATCCTAAATTTTTAGGTATCCAATTATCTCACTTCTCTCCTTTGGATAACCCTTCATGTGTTGATAGGGGTGGAAATTCTCTCTAATGCATCTTACTATTTGGAATATAAGAGGATTTAATAAATCCTCTAAATACAAGATAGTGAAGCAGTTCATTCAAGATTATATTCTCTCCTTGTTAGGCCTACTGGAAACTAAACTTCCTGAAAATAAGTTGCAAAGCTTGGCTATGAAAATTACAAAAGACTGGAAATGGATTTCTAATGTGCATGAAGCTAGTAATGGAAGAATTTAGATTCTATGGGATAATGATATCCTTACAGTTCAAGAAATAACATCAACTGAACAATATATTACCTGTTCTATTGATTCCAGAGATGGTAAATCCTCCAGCTTGTGTACTATTATCTATGCTATTAACCAAATGACTAACAGGAGAATTCTTTGGAGAAATCTTCTGACATTTAAAAACAATGTCAATGGTCCCTGGATTATTGGAGGGGACTTCATTGCAATTACTAGCTATGATGAGAAGATTGGAGGTGTGCCAGTATCTGATACTGGATATTGAGGATTTTCAAAACTTCATCACCACAAGCCATATGCTTCATCTAAAATCAATTGGATGTTACTTCACATGGAATAATAAGCAAGATGCAGCTAGAATCTGGTCCAGATTAGACAGATGTTTGGTTAATGAAGATTGGATTCATTTATATACAACTAGTCAAGTGGAGTATCTGTTGCCTAGCTGCTCAGATCATTCACCTGCTCTCCTAGCTATTGAAGATGATGTCATAGAAGGTAAGCAGTCATTTAAATTTTTTAACATGTGGGTGAATCATCCTGATTTCATCCCTACAGTCAAATCAATTTGGGAGCAAAGCATTGAAGGCATAAAATGTACAATTTTCACTCAAAACTCAAAAAGTTAAAGCCTGCTCTTAAAGAATTGAATAAGAAGCACTTTATGAATATAAGTGAATAAGTGTTAGAGCAAAAGATAGTTTAGCTGATGTTCAAAGGCTGTTAAGTGGGGATCTCTTCAACTCAGATTTGATAAAAAGAGAAAAAGAATGTATCAAAAAATATGACAGACTACTGGAATGTGAATTCTCCTTCTATAAGCAAAAGGCTAATATAAATTGGAGTTTAGAAGGGGATAAAGGATCTAAATTCTTCCACTCCATCATGAAAAAGAAAAGGCATCAAAACAGAATTCTGACACTCTATACTGAAAGTGGAATCAGAATCACTGATAGTGTTGGAATTATTTCTGAAATTGTTGAATATTACAAAAAATTGCTGGGAACTTCAGTCCCTACAAATAATCCTGATCCAGTGGTGATTGCTAATGGCCCTCTTCTTTCCTCTGATCAAAGACATGCTTTAAGCCTTCCAGTTACAAGAGATGAGATAAAACAAGATGTCTTCTCTATGTCAAATGACAAAAGTCCAGACCCGGATGGTTATAGTGCTTTGTTCTTCAAAACTTCTTGGAGTGTCATCAGTGAAAAACTCTTCTTAGCAGTTGAATAATTCTTTAGCTTAGGAAAATTACTTTGTACATTCAATACCACCTCCATCACCTTGATTCCAAAGATACTTAATCCTCAATATGCTACTGACTTCAGGCCTATATCTTGCTGCAACTATGTGTACAAAATCATAAGCAAAATCATTGCATCTAGAATTCAAAAAGTAATGGGATATCTGATAAGTGATGCATAGAGTGCATTTGTCAAAGGTAGACTTATATCAAGTAATATCCTCTTAGCACATGAGATTGTTAAGCATTATGGCAGAAAGCATTCTACCACTAGAGCTACATTGAACATTGATTTGATGAAGGCTTTTGACACAATCAGATGGGGATTCATTAGAGACATGCTAAAAGGATTGAGATTCCCTAAAAACATGATTTCCTGGATCATGGAATGCATCTCAACACCTAAAATTTCCATATCAATTAATAGTACTCTTCATGGCTATTTTCAAGGGGCTAGGGGATTGCTGCAAGATGATCCTTTATCTCCATGTTTGTTTGTTATTGGAATAGAATATTTGTCTCGGAAACTCAGCACCCTCAAGGAGGACAGACTTTATAAATTCCATCCTAAGTGTTCAAGGTTGAATATAACTCATTTAGTATTTGCATATGATCTCCTCCTGTTTGGCAAAGCTGATATGTATACAATGTCAAGATTAAAGGATTGCCTTGCAGAGTTTAGTCAGGTATCTGGCTTAGAACCAAATCCGTCAAAATGCTCTATATTTATGAGTGGGATTGATGAAAGCCTGAAGATTCAAATTTGCAATTTCCTTAACTTCTCTGAGGAGATTTTGCCAATGCGCTACCTAGGTATGCCTCTAATCTCTAAAAGTCTTTCTTGGTTGGACTGTTCTCCCCTCATTAACAGGATATCTGACCAGTTTCAAAACTAACTCAAAAAGAAGACACTCTCATATGCTGACGGATTACAACTGATAAAATCAGTAATTATGGGGATTCAAATCTACTAGACTAGTAATTATATTCTTCCTATCAAAGTTCTTGAAAAATTTGATAGAATGTGCTCAGACTTCTTATGGGGTCATAAAGTTCAATTGGTGTCTTGGGGCTCTGTTTGCCAGGAGATTGATCATGGTGGTCTAGGGCTATTCTCTGCAAAATATTGGAACTATGCTATGACAGCAAAGCTCCTATGGATGATACATCTTAAAAAAGATATTCTCTGGATTAAATGGATTAATGGCCACTATTTAAGGCAAGTTAACATCTAGCAAGTTCAACCTAAGAAGAGTGATTCATGGCAGTGGAGACAACTACTAAAGTGAGAAATTTGTTGATTGATAAACTCGAAAGTGTGAATAACTTTCAGAATGTCATCAGTGGCAGCTGTGTTAATGGCAAACTTAGTGTATCAGTGATGTACAGGAATATATTTCAGCAATATGACTTAACAGAATGGTCAGGGACTGTATGGAAAGGATGGCATCTACCTAAGCATTCTTTTATTCTCTGGTTGGCATCTCTATCTTAACGCAAGAGAGGCTATGTAGAATGAGGATTTTGAGCTCTAGTCAGTGTGTTTTATGCTCAAGAGAAGGCCAGACTAAAACCTATCAGCATTTATTCTTTGATTGCCTTTATTCTGCAAGTGTATGGAATAAGGTAATGGACTAGTTATATTTCAATTGGAAGTCGTGCAAATGGGACCAAATCATCAACTGGTTCAGTAGAAATCTGAGGGGGAAAAGCTACAAAAAGAAGTTGAAAAGGATGGCTTTATCCGTATCAGTTTACATGATCTGGCAAGAGAGAAACCTTAGAATCTTCCAACATAAATCAAGAGGTTCTGGTCATCTTTTTAATATGATAAAGTTGCATGTAATTACAAAAATTTTGAATGATAACATACCACGTCATATGAAAGAGTATGTGGAAAATTGTAACTTTTGAAGATTGGGTTCTATAACCAGTCTTGAGAGAACAGTATCTTGATGTACTCAATATTTCCATACTTTTTGGTACTGAATAAATTTTTTTATTGACCAAAAAAATCCTTTCTTTAGCCTTACATATCAAATGATTGTCATGTGGTCCTTCATAAAATTTTAAAGCTTAAATTTCATTAAATCTCCAATATTTTTGATCGCTTGGTACTAAGGTCCAAATCTTTGCTAAACCCCAGATAATTTTATAGATTTTAGAAAAACCACCAAAATATATTAATGTTTTGCAGTTAACCCACATAACCATGTCAGCCTACAATTGTATAGTAATGAACATTATACCTCAAAGCCCATGTGTACCATTCAAAACGTTATTATTTGCAGATTAACCCATAATTTTAAGAACAAAACCCCTAAAAATATAAAAATTATAAACATCCCCATTAAAATATGAAACTATAAATGAACCCCTAAAAATTTTAAAAATTATAAAAATCTTTCCCTAAATTTTAAACCTATAATCCAAAAAATACAAATAAATGCCTAAAAGTATTAAAAAAATACATACAACACCTTTGAGATTTTAAAAACTACAAACAACCCCTCTGCAAAATCTAAAATTGCAAAAAATCCTCTGAAAAATCTAAAAATTGCAAACGGACCCTAAAATTCCAAATTTAGAAAAAAAACAACCCGAAAAGTTTAGATATTTAAAATACCTCTTTGTAATTAAAAAAAATCATTATTGGGGGTTTTATACCAAAAGTTATGGGGGCTAAGCGACAAAACTAAAAAACTTTTGTACAATTTAACATTTAGGAACATTATAATATAAAAAACAAAACTCATAGAGGATAAAAAAATTAGATATACAAACCAAAGAAACAATATCTACCCATGCGAGCACGATCATAATGCTTATAATAATTAGTATCAAATTAGAAATATAGTGATCTTCGAGGATATATTCTTTACATGTCAAAGACTCCTAACGAAGAAGCGATAAACCTACTGCTATATAATTTTGTCACTCATTTACGTCAGCAATGATGTAAATCATCTGATACATCAGCAATGACGCAATTGGCTTTTGACGAGGCTCCATCAACTAATGTATAGAACTTTGTCAACGGGACAGCTAAACATTGCTTATTATATTCAATTTAAAAAATATTACTTGATTTCCCTAGAAGTTTATGTTGATCGATGTACTCTTAAATAGAAAAACGAAAAATTCCTTAAGGACCCAAAATATGGGATCAATAGAGGGGACAAGTGAGGTGTCCCCCTCCTATTGAATAATGAGTTGGCTATCATTAATGATGGCCAACTCATTATCTAATAGGAGGGAGACACCTCACCTGTCCCCCTTATTGGTCCCATATTTTGGGTCCCTATAGCAAAGCTCTAGAAAAACTTTTGTACAAGTACATTGGAACATCACAAATTAATGCAATCAAAGCTTTTGTTTATTTTACCCTTTGCATTGCTCAAGGTTTTAATTATTTTTTATTAGTAGTGGAATGAAGGTTCTTAACAGCGTGTGGGTTGTTTTAATTGAGTTGTTATTGGTGATTGAATGAAAACTTGGAAGAACGTGATAATGAGTTATGCATGAAGATTTGGGAGTAGGTGAATTTTCTGCTCCTCAGTGTAAAAGTATTATATTATCCATGTCAATCTCATTCGACACCAGATGAAACAGGTGACTTCCATCTTTTTATTGGAAAACTTACCTCTTCAAGGATTAGAATGAAAATCAATGTGACCCGATATCCATTGATATATTAGCGAGCATTAATTATCTAGCTTGCCCGGCCCCTTTATGTTGAGAATAGCCGGATCCAACCAAAAATTAACGGGTCTTTATAAACAATTTGAAAATTAATTATTTCAAAATTTCATCTAACTCAATCACTGTTTTTTATCCAATCCAACGTGGGATTATACTTATATATTAATAGTACATGGCTATCAAGTCTTTTTTTTTATCCTACCCGATTCACATATTAATAACTCATGATTATCAAGCATATGTAGGTCTTCTTGACCTATAGTCATACTCACATATTAATTGTTAGATCTAAAACTTTAGATCTTAAAACCATATAGCCATGATTAATTCAAAGAGATTAAAC
Source organism: Asparagus kiusianus (assembly GCA_022839385.1). NCBI lineage: Eukaryota > Viridiplantae > Streptophyta > Magnoliopsida > Asparagales > Asparagaceae > Asparagus > Asparagus kiusianus. Next base: position 9,072 of record BQKN01000854.1, read on the forward strand.
AATAATCTAAAGAGCGGAAGCTTATACCTGAATCCATAGTAGAGATCTTGATTTTGGGTTTTTATGATCTTCTAACCTTAGGGTTCTCTCTTAGCCGAATTTCTCTCTTGAGATGGGGGTGAAGAGAATTAGAGAGGTTACCCTAGATTAGGGACCATAACCCCTTATTTATAGGTGTTGTACTTTTGCAATTTGGCCCCTCAACAAATCACAATTACAACCCGGTATCTGCACATATAACCCCATGACTTATTTAAATACCCATTAACCCAACTTAATTGATCACTTTAGTGGGTTATCCTGAATTGATAGCAATACACAATGATTAATCATATGTGTCCACAATTAGATTTATTAGATTAAATCCAACAATCTCCCACTTGGACACCATATGATTCCTTAAATTGTGTATAACCTTATGAGCTCAAAATTTGCTATCATTGAAAAGGTATTTCCGAACAATCTGGTCCATTGGCTATATCAATATAGGATCAAAGCGGCCTTCGTCACATTTATCGTGACTCGACCCATCAATGGTCACATATACCAATACAATCAAACGACATAGATCAATCATGGATGTGCAGCATGAAAATTACATGCAATGTGATCAGTACATGTCTATTTTCAACTGGTCCTCCTTAATGAGGTCAAAACCGAACATAATGTAACAGAGTGTCTTAACTGAAAACTTTATTCTGATCAGACAATACAAACAAACATAAAGCACCACAAAATACAAACTCCCACTAAATCATAATATCCTCAAATATTACCACCCCCATATGAGCAGTATGCTCGTGAAAGACCTTGGGTGGTAATCCCTTAGTAAGAGGATCAGCTAACATGGAGTTTGTCCCAATGTGCTCTATGGATATCTGTCCACTCTGTACCTTTTCTTTCACAACCAGGAACTTAATGTCAATATGTTTTGACTTAGTTGAGCTCCTGTTGTTATTTGAATACATTACTGCAGATTTATTGTCACAATATAACCTTAGTGGTCTTTCAACATTTTTCAAAATGCGCAATCCCGTGACAAAATTTCGCAGCCATATTCCCTGATTGGATGCCTCATAGCAAGCTACAAATTCTGCTGCCATAGTGGAGGAAGCTACTAGTGTTTGTTTGACACTTTTCCATGATATAACTCCTCCTGCTAACATATAAATGTAGCCTGATGTAGACTTTCTGCTATCTTGGCATCCAGCAAAATCAGAATCCGAATACCCAATGACCTCCAAATTTTCTGTATGTGAGCATGTAATCTTTTGTTTTCTGAAGATACCTCATAACCCTTTTGACTGCTATCCAATGATCCATACCAGGGTTGCTTAAGTATCTGCCTAACATCCCAACAATGTACGCAATATCCGGACGCGTACATACCTGAGCATACATTAGACTTCCTACAGCCGAAGCATAAGGAATCTTCTGCATTTCCTGAATTTCAAGGTTACCTTTAGGGCACTGATTGAGACTAAACTTGTCTCCTTTAGCAACAGGGGTATCTCCTGGTCTGCAGTCTTGCATGCCAAACCTTTTAAGTACCTTATCGATATAGCTCTTTTGTGATAATCCAAGAATACCCCGAGAGCGATCTCAATGTATCTGGATCCCTAATATAAAAGAGGCGTCCCCAAGATCTTTCATCTCAAAATTCTTTGATAGAAATCTCTTGGTTTCGTGCAACATGCCTATATCATTGGTGGCAAGCAATATGTCATCGACATACAGAACCAGGAAGATATACTTACTCCCACTGAACTTGTGATATACACAGTCATCAACAATGTTCATCTCAAAACCGAACGAGATAACTATTTGTTGAAACTTGTGATACCATTGACGAGGAGCTTGCTTGAGTCCATAGATGGATTTCCTTAATTTGCATACCATATTCTTTGGGTCTCCCGACACAAAGTTTTCTGGTTGCACCATATAGATCATCTCATCAATGTCGCCATTGAGAAATGCAGTCTTAACATCCATCTGATGTAACTCAAGATCATAATGAGCAACAAGTGCCATGATTATTCTGAATGAGTCTTTCGATGAAACCGGAGAGAAAGTCTCTGTATAATCAATGCCTTCCTTCTGAGTATAGCCTTTAGCCACAAGACGTGCCTTATACCTCTCCACATTACCGTTTGCATCCCGCTTGGTTTTAAAAATCCATTTACAACCAATTGGTTTTGCACCTTCTGGTAACGGGACAAGTTCCCAAACCTTATTGTCTTGCATAGACTTATACTCTTCATTCATGGCATCAATCCACTGTTGAGAGTTAGAACTTTTCATGGCCTGAAGGAAGTTGATTGGATCATCTTCCAACATTCCACTACTTTCCTCATGTTCTTGGAGAAATACAACATAATCATCTGGAATAGCATTTCTCCTTTCTCTCGTGGATCTCCTTAATGGCACTGGTTCTTGAGGTTGTTGAGTTTGTTCTTCTGGAACAGGGAGTTGATCAACATTGTCATCTTGAGGTTCCGGATTTACTTCTTGAGCAACAACAGGTATAGGAACCTGAATATTGTCAAAAGTAACTGTATGGATTGGATCTGAAGCCAATTCCTCCTCAAAAGCAATGTCTCTAACCTTATTTCTCCCCCCAAACTCAACATCCTCAAAGAATGTTGCTGTTCCCGTCTCAAAAATATTCCTTAGTGTGGGATCATAAAACTTATAGCCCCTAGAGCGTTCAGAGTAACCAATAAAGTAGCTGCTAACTGTTTTGGAGTCCAATTTCTTTTCATTTGGCCTATAAGGCCTTGCCTCAGCTGGACATCCCCAAATATGTAAGTGCTTTAAACTGGGCTTTCGACCAGTCCAAAGCTCATAAGGTGTTTTAGCAACTGCTTTACTTGGTACTCTGTTCAGAATGTAAGCTGCTGTCTTAAGTGCTTCTCCCCAGAGTGACTCTGGTAAAGAAGAATGAGCAAACCCATCACTCTTTCTTATCATATCTGACGCGAGACTACACTCACATATTAATAACCTCTAACACTTTTTCTTCAAGTGTAACGTGCACCGATGTCGTATGAACAAATACTCTACTAAAGACACAAAGGATAAAGAAATTTAAGGAAGTAAAAAAGCTATATATTTTCCTATCCTTTCGTTTCATGCCACAAGTTTGCTAACATCCTTTTCGTTTCTTCGGATGCATGGCACAGACAATCCAAATCTATATAGAAAATGTGGGGGTAGGGTAGGAGCCGCAAGATATTTAGGCACGGCCAAACAAAAAAGTTAGACCTTGGCATAGCTTTCTCGTGAGCTAGCCTACTTCGCGCTTAGCTTTGGTGGTCCTGCAAGAAATCTTGTGAATGTCAGTTGATTGGAAATATGTTCGTATTTGGACTTTTTTATGAGTTTCATCAACGTCAGTTAACAATTTGTAATTTCTTGGTCCTCCTAAATTTGGGAAGAAGAGGTTTGAGAGGTCCGTGGTATTGAGTGGCTCGTGATCAAGATATATTGGAGATTATTGGAACAAGATTTTGACGGTTGTTGTGGTACTAATTAAGTCGGGATTCAGGTTTTTTTTGTTTTTTTTAAGGGGTATGAAACTGACTAAAAAAGGATCAATATTTGTGCGTTTTAGTCAAGAAAAAGAAGAAAAAGGTTTATACTTTTTTGGATTGGTCTCGTGAAATCTTTGTCACGAGTCACATACATTTAGCGACTCTCTTGGGAAAATGATGGTACACAAGAATCACGGGATGAGAATCAAGCTTCGTACATATTATTCTACTTACGTCATTTCCAGAAAATAAAACATTCGATAATATGAGGGGACGAAAATAACTTTTGATGGTAATTATTTGATATTAATTTTGTGGGCTTATAGAATTAGTCAGCAAGAGAGTTCAAGCATCTTGAAAATAAGGGAATTGACGAGATCATCTGACTGGACTTAAAGCTAGAGCAAAATCATATTATACAGTTAGGAAAATTTTTCGCGACAATAACAAAATGAAATTTAAAAGTTTGACATATCACAAAAGAAAAAAAAGGTATGGGAAACTATAAAGAAGGGAACGTAATATTTCTACGCACGAGAGAACTTGAGACCAAGCAAAAAAGAAAACTTTCTTTTTAGTCGGTCCTTTTGGGCCATCACACAACACAACGACTTTCTAATTAGGTCGGGATTCGGCCCATAACTCAAATATATCTTTACGCGATTCCTCTGACGTTAGATACACGTTGCATACTGATTTGGAGCGTATTACTTTTTCCATTGCACGACTCATCCCTAAATTATTCTCAAGTGACTTGTTTAGTGCTTGACACTTCGCCATTGAAAAGACTTAAGAGTTCCCTAATTTTATCTTCTTCGTATGCTTTTTCTCCCCCTTTTTATTGTTTGTATAGCTGTAGACTTGATTATTGTAATCTAGATGTCATGTTTTGTACTTGCATATTTATTTTTAATCTACAGAGGCTCGCTTTGCTCCTTGACATGGCTTAAAAAACGAAGTAATTCTTGAGAAGAACCAAACAGACTACATTTTCAGTTCAATGAGGTTACAGCAGAACAAGGTCATCATCAAAATAATATATACACAACAGCGAAAACCACAAGCGCAACCACAGGCAACAAAGACAAAGCATGAAAATAAAAGCTCCACTGCTCCTTTGCCGCACAATTGTCTCGAGAGAACGTTGGAGAAATCTTGGCGAAACTGATCGAAAGCCATATTACTATACAACCTTCAAGAACAAGCTATAGATTGCTTCTCTCTGGGCACTTCTTCTTTTCCCTTGTCACTCTTTTCATCGCAATAAAAGAAGGGCTTCGCGATTTCGACCCAACAGATTCAATGCTGTCGCTGCAATGTGATAACCGGAAAGGCCAGCCATTTCAAGTTGCTCTTTTAGAGATGCATGCTCCACATAGTTATCTGGTAATACAATAGGGCGCCACTGACATACAAAACCGATAACAGAGTTACAAAGACTTCAGAAAGATCTTCAGTAGTAGTTATCCACCCTCAATTCATAAAAACGAGGGTTTTAGTTAGAAATTTATCCTTCTCAAAATGCCAATCCAGGGGATCATAAATGCTACTGAAATAGTTGAGCAACAATAAGTGCCTATTGAAAGAATAGATGAAGGGGGTTATTTACAATTTACCCTTATAAAATTTAGATAAAAATCAGACGAGTGTCCTAAATATTTTTATTAAACTATCAAAAAATTTCACTATCATGAGTAACCACCATAGCAGGTGACAAGCATCCACCTTTTTCTTTTCGCGAATATTTTTACCCCTTAAGACTTTTCTAATAAGATAAATTTTGAATTCAGAAGTTTGAATAGGGATATCCTATACTTTTTACTTTTACTCTTAACCGCCGCTGTAAGGGGATTTTATTGCTGATCTCGAAGCTTGCGGTAGTTTCCTCTAATGAGAATAGGTTATGACAGTTCTTTCTAAAATTTGCCAAATAAATTTACCATATGTTTATGGTGATGATGGCTAGCCTTCTAATTTATCTCAACAGTTCATTCTGATTCCTATAAAAAAATTGGAAAGACCTTTTACCTTGATTCTTCCATCAAGCAAACCATCAAGTGACATGAACTGTGATACATGTGAACCAAATCCACCAATTGTTCCTTCTTCAACAGTGACAAGAAACTGATGCTCTCTGCACAACTTCCGAATGAGCTCAATGTCAAGGGGCTTGCAAAATCTTGCGTTGGCAACAGTGACGTTTACGCCGAGCCTAGCAAGAAGAGATTGAGCCATAAGGCAGTTTTGAACCATGGAACCGTACCCAAGCAAAGCCACATCTTTCCCCTCTATAAGAATGTGCCCCTTTCCGACCTGAGAGTGTGAGAAAACCACATCAGATAATAATCAAACAGCAAGTATCAACGTCAGGTTTAGGGCCTTACTTCAGCAAGAATCATAGACCACAAAATTGCTATTGAGTCAGAGACATGAGCCAAGAAAGATGGTTCGTCTAGAAGGTTTGTTTCAAGCACAAAATTGCTATCGAGTCAGAGACATTAGCCAAGAAAGATGGTTCATCTAGAAGGTTTGTTTCAAGCGGAGGATATTAAAGGCACCAATAACGAAAGGTAATAATTTATGGAGAAAGGAGGACTAGAGGTATGCCTATGAGAACTTGAGTAGAAACTTTTAAGAATGATATGATAACGATTAACTTAGTGGATAGTGATTAACTTAGTGACGGAAATGACTCTCAACAAAACTGAGTGGAAGAGTTGGAATCACGTAGCCGACACCAAGACTGATGAGATAGAGGCCTTGTTGTAGTTGCCATGAATTAGTAAACTAGTTAAGCTCACTTGTAACCTGAGTCAGCTAGATCAAGCATAGAGTTCAGACACATAATTCAGTAAGAAAATTACAGAACCTATTATGCTGATGCCTTTCTATTCGACAATTGGTTATTAAAGATCGGGCTTAACACTGAACCATTGACAGATGACCTCTTTGTACAAAACCAGTCATTGCAGATGATTCCCAACAGATTTAAAATCTTACAAATCTCCCTGGTTATCAAGTTCACATTGCATGAAGCCGTAAAAGCTCGAGAAAAAGATAAATACTCTGCATCCAATAATTGTGTATCTGTATTGAGTTGAGTGCTGAAACTATAATATTCCTGGATATTACTGTATTTCTAAAGCAACTGTCAGCATAAGACATCTGGAGTCATGTAACATGATGATTTCATATTATAGTTGGCAAGAATGATAACTTGCAAAGCTAAGGACTTAAGATTCCGAACCAGCAAGTAAAAACAACTGGCACATGAGTTAAATTAGTACGATCTGTGCCCATCATATTATGTGGACGCTTGGATTAATCATTATCCATAACATGACAGCAAAAAGAGGATAATTACCTCAAGTGGCTGCCCGCTGCGCAAACTAGTGTTAAGACCAACAATAGATCCCCTAGGATACCGGAAGCAAACAGGCCGATCATCGATGCATGCAGCAGTGGCCACCATATCAACGAGATCCTCTTCATCAGATGGAGCCATGACAACCATATTTGGCAAGCAAGCCATGAATGTTATGTCAAATGCTCCACACTGAGTTGGACCTTTGGATCCCACCAAGCCTGCACTTGTAATTGCGAAACGTACAGGTACTTTCTGCAAATCTACATCTTGGACAACCTAAATAGCACAAATATTATCAGAAAATATATTGGAATCAGTGGTTTGTGCGTAAAACATGAAGTTAAGATGTTCTCAACAAAGACCAACCAAAAATAGGGTTAATGGGGGGGGGGGGGCCCGATGCTATTGACCATACTATTGACCAATTTTGGATAGGTCCCCCGTAGTTCTATTCTTGCGAATAGACCCCCTTTACCATCACACCAATGTTACAGACGACGCTAGGCGGACTAAGCGTTTCAGCCTATGTTTTTATAATAATTGATAAAAATATATATTAAATTCATATAAATTTGCAAAAAAATAGATAGCAATCCTAGATCCATAATAAACCATACATACTTAAATGCTAAATAGCCAAAATAATAATTAACAATGTTATAGAAAGCGCTAGGAGGCCTAGATGTTGGGCCCGTCGCCTAGAGCCTAGGAGATTTTCTTTTTTCTTTTTTAATTATAATAATTGATAGTAAATGTTAATGTGATAGAAACTTTAGGTGCCGGACTAGTGTCTAGGTGGATTTCTTTCTTCATTTAAGTGGTGGTCGAGGAAGTTTTGCTGAAGGTCGGAGGAGATAGTGGAGGTGTTTATATTTGGAGGTTAAACGAGGTTGAAGGAGGTTGGAGAACGTGGAGGCCGCAACACAGAAAATCACCATAAAGGCCTAAATGATGCTGTCCACTTAAGCAGACAATACTCCTCTAAACACTGATAAAACCTAGGTGGATAGCCTAGGTACTGCCTGGGCTAGTTAGGCGGTCAAGGTACCGCCTCGGCCTAGGCGGAGGCTTTTTAAAACAGTGCATCACCCAACTGCAGATAGCCCCCCCCCCCCAACCACCTATTGAGTGACTTTTTTTACTCTTTTATCCTTGGGGGGGTCTATCTGTCCGAAAAAAAATTTCTCTTTCAATAAGGGTAAAAGGGTGAGAAAAGTTCACTGATTAGGTCTATTTGCAACAATAGAACTACTGAAGTATTATTTGCAATTGAGTGATAGGACCAGGGGTCTATCCCCAATTAACGCTAAAAGAATATAACTAAATGAGTTTCTCAGAAAATATGTGCTAAAGAAATAGCGAATCATCAAATCTTACAAAAATTACATGAAGTTTTGAGCAAGCTTGCCCAACATGTAACTAATACTAAAAGATAGGAGAGAGATATCTATGGAGAAGTGAAAATATAAATGACACCTGATCATATGCTCTTTGCAAAAATGTTGATGGAATGATGCAGAATGGCTTTAACCCTCCACAAGACAGACCAGCAGAAAAAGTAACGGCATGCTGCTCAGCCAAGCCCACATCAAAAAACCTTTCAGGGAAGTTTGACTGAAAAAGTTGCAGTGATGGATCCATCCCCATGCCAGCATGAACTACCACTATTTCCTTGTCTTTCTCTGCTTCTGAACTTAATGCTTCTACAAAGCACTTGGTGTATGTTGTAGAAAGAGTTAACGGACTGGTTTTTAAGCTCCCTGTTATGATGAGGAAAAGGTTCGTTTCTTAAATTTACTTCTATTCAGATAAATAAATTATATGGAACTAATAAATAATTTAGGGAGAGGAATACAAGAATTCCTCCCAAATGCACTACTATGCTCAGTTATCAAAAACCAATTACAACTATTCTTGATATAGCAATGGGAGGATATCCAGTGGAGAAATATTCCCTTAGAAGATTTGACTAATTGATGCAACCAAAAATCATACATTCTAATGACTTCAATCGTTTTTAATCCTTTTTTGCTGGAAAGCATCAAGGTGAAACTAAAGTGTATTGACGTAAAAATAAGGAATAAGCATAAACATAACATTGACTAATACACCGAGTCGCAACCATGTTTGGGTTTTGGCTTCAAGACTACTTCACAATTCAACCCATTGATAAAGCATCCTCTGAATAAGAGTTGCTTATATAGTCCCTAACCAAGTTTGTAGACAACTTTCCTCTTATTTATATATGTACCCTTCAATGAACTCCAGACCCAATAGTTAGTAGACCAGTCCATATGCCTTGATGGCCATATTCACACAATCTGAAATTAAAGAGAGGTGGAGGATGAGCTATTTTGATAACGATAATTAGACACAACACTAGAAATTAGATCCAAACAGATAAATGCATGATAGGAACAAGAAGTATTGTAAAAAAATTATTTATGAGGTCAAGAATGCTTTAAAAGAAAATGACAATGGGAAAGTCATCCGACAATATCCCCATACAAGCTTGGAGTTGACTTGGAGAAACAGGCTTAGGCTGATTGACAAAGTTATTCAATAAGATTACTGATACTATGCAACTATCTGACAAGTGAAAGATTACCTCCTTGACCTTATACCATTTAAAGAATAAAAGAGAGATTCAAAATTGTTCACATTATCATGGTATCACTTACAAAAGTTGGAATAGGCTAATTGAGCAAAAACTAAAAAAGAAAACAATTGTATCAGGGACTAATTTTGTTTCATTTTAGGTGACTGCTTGTGGAAGTTTTTACCTATTTAGACAATTGATGAAGAGACAAAAATAGAAGAGATATACCTAAGTTTTCATTGATTTGGGGGAAACATAACTTATGCTGGAGTACTAGAAAGATGATGTGGTGATTTTATGGGAAAAGGTAACTAGCAAGTACATTGGTTGATTAAAGACATGTATAATAAACCAAGTAGAGTGTAAACGATTGGGCAGAAATATCTCCGAAGTCTTGCCTCAAGGATCAGGTTTAGAGATTTACCTTTTTGCATTAGATATGGAAGACTTACTATACATATTTAGGATGAAGTGACGTACTGTATGTGGTTTTCTGATAACATACTATTGGTTAATAGAATGGTGAAGAATAACATTAAAAGTAGAAAAGTGAAGGAAAACTTCCAAAGTTAAAATTTAGAAGGAAAAAAATATGTGAAATGTAAATTTAGCAAAATTATGAGAATGAATAGACATAGAGTACAGGTTGATGGTCAAAGAATACCATAAAATTTCTTTACTCATGATCCGCCATTCATTAAGATGATGAAATTGATGTACGGTATAATTTATCAAAGTTAATCAAGATGGTCCTATGTGCACATAAAATATCATAAAGTTCAAAGGATCTAATATAATGCTATAACTCAATGTTTTAGGGATCAGACTGAACAATCACGAAACATGCCAGGGAATGAGTATAGCAGAGATCATAACGCCATGATGAATGAGCGAAATGCACTAAGAAAAAAGGTTAAGAAATTAGATATTACTCCTACTGAGAACAGTATGAGGCAGAAAGGTCAACTACTATTTAGAGTGAATGGAGAGAATAAATTGAAATAGTTTGATCAGGTGCAACAGAGGTTGCTAATATTCCAGTTAAAAAAGTGATTGAATTATAATTAATGGAGAACAAGGCCAGAGAGGTAGGTCTAAAAAACTTTGATAGAGAATTAAAGAAAAGAATTCATGTATTCACATTGTCTTATCTGACACTAAACAACAGTTGTTCCTGCGCTAGTGGTGAGAACACTAAGCTTCCTGTGACTTGTAAGTCCTATCAGTTGCACCTCGATTTTAAGTGCTTCATGACTATGTTGGTTTTGATCTGGCAAAGATTGTCACACTTTGGTTTCCATTGAAGCAGAAAAGGCTATTACATAAAGCTAGATGAATAGAAAAATCGACACTAAAACAATGATTCCTCCAGTACTTGCCAGAATAACTTGACAAATGGTGGAAAGGAACTTTCGTATTAGTCATCTAAATTAAATAACAGTAAGAACCCTAAATAGCGCAAATGAAGAAAATAACTTCAGTAGGTCTGCTAGATGCACACTGCACCCATTAAGTTCATAGCGACATTCCCATCTTTAATACTCAAAGTCTTGTTACAAGACTATATGCAACCAACATTTAGATATTTTTGTCTAATTATTTGATTTATACATAATACCAAAAGAGAAAAACTCAGCACAGTGTATACAAGAGAAAAATCACATTTGTTCATCTAATCATTCAGATATATCAGACTACAATGATTATCATCAGACCAAAAAGATCTAGTATTAAAGGAAACAAAACTTCAATAAACATCTTACATGATTTCTCATTGTGAGTAAACAAGAAAACCCAACAAAAAGATCATATGGAAATTTACCGGAAAGAAGAATATGTTCGAACCTTGTTGATCAAACGCTAACCTGCTTTTGCGATGTTCATCTGACCCTTTTTCCTCTTCTGTGATCACATGAATCAACACAGGTCCAGTTGAATTTAAGGATGCCACTTCATTAAGCACACAGATCAGATCACCAATGTTATGCCCATCAACTGGACCGATGTAATAAAGCCCCAGTTCTTCAAAAAGAGTTGCTCCGAGGGGACCTATCATACCACGCGCATACTGATCAACCTTGGCTGCCAATTCATGCATTCCCTTACCAATCCTTTTAGTAACACCCTGAAAACAATATCCATGAGATCAATTTCTGACATGAAATATGGGCAAAACCAAAGTCTAAACTTTAGCTGGTACTGAAATTCAAATAAGTATATGATGTAACTACAAATATATATGAGTTAATTCCACAAAAACCCTGAACTTTGGGGGTTTGCACACAAACCCCCTAAACTTTTTTATCTTACAAAACCCTTAATTGAGGGGTAGGAGGATCAAATAAGTATATGATGTTACTATAAATATATATGGATTAATTCCACAAAAAACCCCTAAACTTTGGGTGGTTTGCACATCCCCCCCCCCAAAAAAAAAAAGCTTTTTTATCTCACAAAACCGTCAATTGAGGGGGAGGAGGATTTTTTTTCTCTCAAAAACAGTTTAGTTGTTTACGAGTTACTAGTAGCAGGGTCCATTGAGAAAAGTTTGAAGTTCGCAGGGGGGTTTCTTGTGAGACACCAAACTTCAGGGAATTTCGTGAGACAAATAAAGTTCGGGGGGAGGGGGGGGGGGGTGTGCACCCCCCCCCCCCCCCCCAAAAAAAAACCCCCACCCCCCCCCCCCCCCCCCCCTCCAAAAAAAAAGTTCAGGGAGTTTTGTGAAATTAAACCAATATATCAGGTCAGAAAAGTAAACCAATATATCAGGTCAGAAAAGTAAGTATTTAGGACTGTAAAGATGATAGAATACGAAAAAAATTATCAGATCATATAACCTAGTCATGAAATGTAATGAAGCCTGGTGAACTCTTAACTATACTCAGCACAAGGTTAGCAAGGAAAATCACTGTATATTCACTATTTTAGGCAGGATAGACTTTCAGACTGTAAACCATGTCATGACCTTAGTCTTATGCCCAAACATAGACTATCAGCAGCCATTACTAAAATCTTAATTTTTCTAAAAAAACTCCATTCAGGCCTACTTCCGTACAGTTCAAGTTGATATGTTCATCTTTGACACAACATCCACAACTAACAATGTGCTATTAAAGTTCTAAATGGAAAACATAACCTTGTACCTTTGCAGCTTCCCTAAGCTTCCGAAACGATCTACTAGATTGAAGCTTGCTTAAAGTACTGGATAAGGCATTGATTGCCTTTTTTTGGCCTTCCTCTAGCTTGGGGTGTAATGTATGTCGACTATCATTTAATATCACCACCATGTTAGAATCAAGGTATCCAGCATTGCCCATTGCCTCATACACCTGACCAGCCATTGTTGAATAGTTACTTATAACAGTCACAATGTGGTCCTTCTTTCCTTTGATATCTCGTGCAACTGCCATTCCTGAAGATGAGAAGATAAAAATAAAAATAAACACTTCCTTCCTGAAACCTATGTACGTGACTAGATCTTAATAGGACTTGACTCTAGTTAAGAAGTGGAAAATTGGAATTACAAATAGATGGAAATTGTATTGTAGTTACTGTTTTATCATGTAAAGCAGCAAAGTTTCATGGTATATTTAAGAACCTTGAAAACTGTTTATGATATATTTCTCATCAATGTGACAAAATATATCATTTTTAATAGTAGACTCCGAATAATTATTTGTATACTCATCTCCCATTCGGTTTCGAAAGTCACTCTTAATAATTTTCGTTGCAGAAAATGATCTTTTAACTCTTGCCATTAAAAGATGGAGAGCAAGTGCTGTTTGGCTTCCTCGTCGTTTGGGCCGACGGCTGAACCAAAAGAGACGGGGAACTCATTACGCGATGCGAGAGGGAAAGAGAAGAACCAACGGCCGAGGGAAAAGAGGAACAAGGGAAAGTAGAGGAAGTGAGTGTTGTTGGCTTTCTCTGGAAGGAGTTTGAGAAAGTTCAAGGCATCCTACGCATTTGACCTCCTATTTGTTTGAACTTTTTATTATTCTAAGGGAGGCTGGGGCCCATTAGTCTCACACCTGGCTCGGCCCCTCAATTTAAGTTAGCACACCTCAGTCACAACACATTAGACTTTCACAGTTTAGGAAGTACACTCATAACCATCCCAAAATCATGTACTGCCTACCGGTTACGCTCCATACAACAAGCATCTTTTTATCCACAGAGGCAAGGACATTGGGATCAACCTTCAATACAATTGTGAGTGACAAGTAGATCATATTTATATGAAGTACAAAAGAAAGCAATAATCAAGAAGGGAATGAATGTAGAATTATAGCCTTATAGGAGTGGCGGGTGGAAAAGAAGAAAGAAACAACACAGCCTTTAATAGCTCATGGTTCAAAACAACCAGAGACAAGAACAGGACTAACCATTTGTTTTGAATTTAATAAAATCATAAACTATCACAAAATAAGTTTGTTTTTATTGGTGAAGTGAAAAATAGAACATGCAAAACATTATTTTCATGGTCAAATGAAGATACTAGGAGTACAAATCCTATCAGAATCTTTTCCACGAGGGAATTTTTGGCGAGATGAGATCACAACCGCATGAGAAAAAAGGGGTAAGTGGTTGAAATCTCAGCTCTCCTAATGGATAGATTTAAAACCACTCTCCTACAGAAGTAGTTCGGATTTGCATTCAGATCCTAGGAGGAGATTCAGAATGATACCCAGTCCAGCAGAAACACTGTTACACCCATGCCCGGAAGCAAAGGCATCGTATTCACTCTCGAAGCGAGATGTAAAACCTGAGATACCATGCTTTTGCATAAGGGTATGCATAAGGGATCGCCTTCCTGTAAGAAGTTTATGTGCATATGTCTGCACAATTAAATCACAGATTATTTTTTATGAAACTAATCAGGTTTTATGACTAATGAACTGAATTTATGCAAAAGATAGCTATCCAAACCTGTTCACCGACATCCCACATAATCTTATCTGCCGGAGCATTAAAAACATAGTGTAAAGCAACAGTCAGTTCCACTACTCCAAGACTAGCTTTATAAGGAACATCTATCTTTGGCATTAAAAAATATATCTCAGAACGAATTTCCTCAGCTAATTGTTTTAGTTCCTGCACTTTAAGAAGATCAGTTGTCACATTACTGAGCCAATAAATACTAAAACAATATCAAATGAAAACTTGAACATAGTGTAATTATGCACGTCAAAGACCTGAATAGATAGATTCTTTAAATGAATCGGTGTCTCAACCATATCGAGAATGGGTGTTGGAGACTTCTCCCAGAAAAAATCACCATCATGTGGAAGAGCAGATAACTGCCTGTAAAAGCCCTGCATCTGAACAATGAAATTTGCAGAAACCAAATTATAACAACTTATCAAAAAAATGATATATCATATCGGAAAGTAAGGTTCCTTGAAAGTGCAAAACCCAGTTGTGTAGTTGAATGATATGGGCAAAGGCACAGGCTTGGGGTTTATAATCAGTACTTCAAACCACTAATAAGAACAATACCAACCACTATCAATAGAGATGGCTGACTCTTTACACCAATCTCACAGGAACTTTTGCAGGTTATTCTTTGAGCGGATGAGCTTAAACTGCATAACCAATCAGATTATCTAACTTCCTCCTTAGCTTATTTTGTGTTCTAAAGGATTGCACTATGGACTCGGAGATGGTAGTTTAGTCGCCAAGTTACAGGCCAGGTACGGTTGCAATGCTGTTAGCAGATGATTTTAATCTTTCGCTGTATTTTTTTCTTATTTATTTCAAAGAATACCTCTGAACTGAAGGGAAAATCTATAGGACAACTATAAAACGCACAATATTTTATGGATCAAAATATCTGTTGGGTGATTAATGTGCAAAAAATGAGTGTGGCAGAAACAGAGAGGAGTGCATGTACTGTCACGACCTGGACCTGCGAGCCTGTTGGCGCAATGTAAGCCGTGGGACCCACGGAGAGTAGCTCATTATTTGGCTCCATCCACTGCCAAAAAGTGCTAACACTAGTTGCTCTTGAACTCTTTTGACTTGAACTATAACATATTCAATCATTCAATCAATATCCGGCATGCGACTAAATCATAGGATATCACCATTCCCCACTATAATTTCGCAACATCCTCATCGCAGCATGACAATCGGTCTATCCCAATATCACCATTAGGCAATGTGGACTCTAAAAGTGACTTATACGGACTATAGAGATGGCTCTCACTTTGAACTCACGTGGTTTAGTATTTAGTCCCGCATAGTACTTAGATCCACATCTTCGGCTGGCAAACTGCTCGGATACCATTTATCACGCCTTGAGCCCATGACCCCGTTGGCGCAACGTAAGCTATAGGACCCACTGAAATCAACTTATTTTTGGCTCAATCAACTGCCAAAATGTGCTAGCACTAATTGCTCTTGAACCCTTTGACTTACATTATAAATCATTCGATCATTTAATTAATATCCAATATGGGACTAAATCTTAGGTATCATATGTACATAAAAAGTTAGAATAACAAATGAGTGCATTTGTAGAAAGTTAGAGGTCACACCTGTTGCAGATAAACGAAGCAAGAGCAAATCATTTGAGATGGTTTGTTCATGTGTAGTAGAGAGTACGAAATGCACCAAGGAGAAGTGATAAGATCCTAATTAATGAAGATAAAGTGGACTACAAATAGGCCTAAGAGAATTTTGTTGGTTGTTAGAAGAATATGATAATGATTAACTTAGTAGAGCAGATAGTCCTTGACAGAACTGAGTGGAAGAATAAGATTCATGTAGTTGACCCCAAATAGTTGGGATGAAAGCCTTGTTCTTTAAGATTTGGGGTTCATGTAGTTGATCCAAAGATACGAAACAAAGACTTCGTAGTCATTGTTGTTATGGTGGTGTTGGGGGAGGGGGTATTGATATTCAATAATTTTCAACCACTGCTATAAATAGCGGTAAATAGCCCCGTAATAGCGATGCTAATAGCGTTAGCGGTCCCTTCCCGCTACGCTATCGCCCAATAGCGGTGACATATTGCGGAATATGCGTTTTTCGTTTGCAAAAGCGGCCAATAACGCACCCTAACAGAAAACGCATATTCCATAATATGTCACTGTTTCCCGCGATTTTCAGCGTGCTCTCGCCGCCTCTCATAGCCTCTAACACCTAACTCAGCACTTTCTCTCACCTCCTTCACCGTGAGCTCCTCCTAGAGCAGTCTTCTCACCGCTCAGCTCATCTCGAAGACGACGACTCTTTGACTTCTCTTCAAGTTGTCTTTAGTATTATGTGACAATTACATGCTATTTCATGTTTAGGATCTCTTTAAAATATCAAATTTGCACTTTTAGATTTTTAAAATTTTTCTTTAATCTTTTTTTAGTATTTATACATATCTAAATTAGACCGCTATTTGATTTTGCGCTCTTTACCGCTATTTTACCGTAATAGTCCCAAATAGCCTTAGCGATGCCTCACCGTTACGCGACGCTATCCGCTATCGATAACCTTGTTTTCAACTACAGTTATTGTTCAATTTTTTTCTTATAAAAATAATAGTAATAACATGGGAACCCTCATACAGATTTACGTGTGTTAAGGAAGCATAAAATTTACACCAAACAAACACGAAAAGATAAATTTATTATAAACATGATGTCAGATACCTGTATTTTGCTAGAGGGTGTTCTTCTCATCTTCATAGGTACTTATACAAAACTAAAAAAATTTTATGGGTTTCACCTTTCATATTTATTATTCAAACAAAAGGAATAGGCTGCATATTAGCAGCTAAATTCTCACAAGTTATAGTCTAAAATGCAATGTTGCAGACTTTAAAAGGGCTCTCAACCAACGAGGGCATGTTAGAATATAAAAATATAAACCTCAACTCTCATCACAACTTCGGAGTTTTGACCTAATGGTTAGAAGGGCTTTAACAAAAGGTTCAATTATCAATAATAACTAGTTGATCAAGTCCATTGATGCAGATGCAAAAGATAATTTTGGTTTACCGGAGATAGTGAAATGCCTGAGATCGAAAACACATCATTTTATAAATTAGCAATATTTATTTCTCAAAAGGAAACACCAACAATATTCAGGAAAATTCAGTAATTTAATTGTCAAAAGTAATCCTTTATCGGGAAATTTTCATAGATATTTCCAATCTATTTTCTCCAACCATAATTTTGTTTCTGAAACTCTGTATTTTCCTGAGTAAAGTTTACCTTTGTACCAAAACGTATATATTTTTTTCTTTTCTAGCAACAGTCGGGAATAGAAATAAGATCCCTAATACTTCTTAACGGAATCCCAATTTTTCGCAATACCTTGAGTGGATGCATATCCACAGAACTCGGGCACGTAATGGATCTTGAAGTTAACCTCTTCAAGCGATAGGAAGAACTGAAGAAACTGTACGTGGAATGCTGGTTCTTAGATTCATCATAGAGCAGACCCCTGATTCCAGAAGGGCATTGAGTAATTCTAGATCCCATCCTTAATCCGAAAACAACTTGATAAATCTGAAACCATGTAAACCAATTTATAGAAATATCAATAAAAATATCAACTGGGCATTCAGTCAATATGCTAGCAAGAGTTCCACTTTAATCTGATATGTTCATGAAAACCACTCATCGAAAAAAAACCACTCAATAAATCAAAGGCTAATAGTACAATGCTACTTCTCGTTTCAAATAATTACAGCAGAAACTAAATCTCTCACTTAAATACATGAGAAATCTATCAATTGAGAAGTACAAAACACTAAATTGTAGAATAATACCCTATTCTCTCACTCAATGTCGAAATTTTGTTCCGAGCTATCATCTCAATGAGAAGATCAAAAACCCATTACTTCTAAACATCAATTAAAGGCGAGGACACAAAGATTTAAACGAATTGATCGAAATTAGATATAATTCCTAAAAGACAATTCTTTGGTAAAAAAGGGGAAATCAAAACCAAGAAATTAAAGAAGATTTACCTATTTGAGCACGCAAGGATCAACGAAGATTAAGAAAAGCTCGAATTAGATAGAGAAATAGCGCCTGATGAGCTCCAATTTCTAAAGATTGAGAGAGAGGGCGAGTAATAAAGTTTGCTAGAATGAAGATGGTTAATAATGATCGGTGACATTAAATAATTGGATGTTACGAATTATTTCTCTAGTCCCCAAAGAACTTTCAACATTACCGAGTAAACCCGCACAATTTTCAAAATCTCAATAGACCCCCAATAACCTTTGCAGAAAAAGCCCCATATCTTTTGGGTTAATTACAGTAAACCCTCAATACCTTTCAAAATGCTTTTTTCTGTTGGTTTTTTCTAATTAATGGGGGTTATCTGCAACATGCAGAACCCTATTGGGAGTTTTCTGCGATTCCAAAATGCCATTGAGGGTTTGGTGCGATTTTGAAAGTTAATGGGGGTTTAATTTCAAAATGCTGAAAGTTCTTGCGGTTGGTGCGATTTACTCATTTAATAACGTAATAAAATGTTTAGTTTCACATTAGCACCCTACAGTTTACTCATTTTCTAATTTGATACCCGAAAGTATCATTTAAACACTTTCATATGTAAAAGCTTCGATGTAATTTCATTTTGATATCATTGCTGAGATTTTTATTAAATTTGCATCTCGCACTTAGCATTTGAAACCGGTATTGAGGACATTTGGTTGCATGGATCTCTATCAACTAGATATAATGGACTTAAATGTAAGCATGTGATACAATTTTTGAACAAAAAATCTAATGAGTCTAAATGAGAATATATATTATGAGTCTAAATGAGAATATATATTACTGTTTGTTTCGCAAAAAAGAATGGGAAATCAAAGAATAGGAAATCTATTTCCTAAAATAATTGTTTTGAGGTTGTTTGGTTGGTTTAAAAAAGAAGGAAATTATAAAATAGGAGATGGGATGAGATGAGTTGTCACCTTATTATTGGATGATGTGAGTGATTTTTTTAAAAATTTTGTTTTGAGGTTGTTTGGTTGGTTAAAAAAAATAAGGAAATGAATAGGAGGTATATTATTGGATGATGTTTTGAGGTTGTTTGTGTTTGGTTCGTTTTTAAAAATAAGAAAATAGATGAGATGAGATGAGTTGGATGTATATTATTGGATGATGTGACACATACTTAAGGAAATCAATTTCTTGTTTTTTTTTTTTGAGGAAATGGATGGAAAGAAAGGTTTAATGAGATGAGATGAGTTGTCACAATATTATTGGATGATGTGTGTGATTTTTAAAAATGAGATAAGATGAGATGTGATGAGTTGGATGATGTGACACATTTCTTATGTTTGGTTTATTTTTAAAGGTAAGAAAGGAGATGAAAGGAGATGAGTTGGATGATAAAAATAATATTTTATTGGATGTTATGGGTGAGTTTTAGGGATGGAAATGGATAAAAATATTATTTTATTGATTTCCTTGTACCGATTTCATTTTCTTTGATTTTAGGAAACCAACCAAACGGGCCCTAAGCTGAAATGGAATTGAAACTTTGAGATTATCAAAATTGTTAAAAAATAATTTGAGACATCTAGGAGAAAACCCCCTAGACTTTGGAGAACTTCACAAACAATTTTGAACTTTTTTAAAGGATTCACCTATTTTTGAGGCAAATGCCGTTTTAGAATTACTTGGAAACAGGGAATGAAGGAAAATTAGGCAAAATATGGGGACAGGTTTTGTTGTACGCGGCGCGGAAGCCAAACAAACAACCAACTATGATGCTTTGAGAAACCAAACCAACGAACACCGAGAGAAAGACCAAACAAAACACAAACACCAAAGTTTTACGTGGTTCGGCAATTGCCTACGTCCACGGGGCAAGAAGGGGGGTGGGTTTTCACTAATAGAGAAGGAGAGTACAAATTGAGATTTCAAATCGCTCACACGAACCAACTAATCTCACCAACAAATCTCTCAAT
>BQKN01000854.1:53779-63841 GCA_022839385.1 Asparagus kiusianus
CCCCCCCCCCGTGCAAAGCACGACCCCATGTTTTTTTAATCACCACATTTTAAACTTGTCTTCCTCTAAGTTTTAATACATTTGATTTAATTATTGTATGCATAAAATTAGAATCATATTTACTCCTATATACTTAAAAAAGGATCTAAATTTTAATATATTTGATTTAGAAATTATATCTACTCCTCTATACTTGAAGGAGAATCCATGTTTTAATACATCTAATTTGCTTTTCTATTATAGTACAGTAAAATACTGTAGAATGAATAGTAACTTCAAGTATATGGAGGCTCGGATCTGATTTACTGTTTATGCTACAATAATTCACTGTAGTATTTACTGTAGTGTGAATAGTGATTCTTTGGATCCTCCTATAAGTATAGAAGAGTAGATATGTTCATTTAAACCATTTAAAATGTATTCAATTAGTTAATGTGGTACTAAAACTCACATACTACTAATTAAACACATTTTAATTTTTATCTATGGAATTCAACTGTATAAATGGTATCCTTCTATATAAATCCTCCACTATTCATGTAAATCAACACAAACTTGGTCTAAGAGATGGATAAATTGGTATGAAAAGTGCATATATTATGTAAAAATGGAACCGATGTGGCAATAAAATGGAATGAGAGTGCGAACGATATATTCATTTCCATTTCTACGTTTGAGTGGGATTATAGATTAAAGAGTGTATGACGACGTTTTTAATTTTGGTATGGATAATTATAAATAATTTTTTAAATATTTGGTATGTATTTTAATTTTTTTTATTCCCACTTAACTAAGAATGCACATTTCCTACTAGCTCATTGGGAATGCTCATTCCCATAAAACGTAGGAATAAATAAGTGGAGATGAACATTCTAGCTTCTAAAAGGACGGTATGTTTGATATGCATGAATGAAAAATAGAAATAAACATTCTATTTTCACTCATTCCTTCATATCAAACGAGGCCTAAAAGTTTATAAAATCAAAGAGTTGTCTCTCACATTTGACTAGTCAAGAGGAGTTCCGTGTTTCAAAATATCCTAGGGATAAAAACATTTTTGCCTGAAGTTAATGGAAATTTTCTTTCCTACCCAGCACCGAGCTCAGTAGGATCTCCGTTAAACCTCCATCTAAATTTATTAATGCTCGTTAGTCATAATCGCAAAATAACATGAAAACATCTGAACGTGACATGACTACATCTCCCTGAGATCACTGAACACATTGGATGTACAACTGCTAAGGTAATTAATTAAGCCTACCTAGCTCTAGCTCTTCCTAATACATAACGCACAAGTCATCACTTAAATTTATTGGCCAACTAATCTATAACTAATGATATAATTGGAAGGGGAAGTCTCAAATTGCAATCCTTGATTTGGAGAGCAGCCTCCATGCAACCACTCATGAACAAATCTTGCTTTTGACTACGGCTAGATGCAAGATTTGTTTGTAAAAAAAAACTATAAGCGGTGCATTTCATGCGCGTTGTGTGATTGTGACCCCAAATGTCCGTGAGTTTAGTCATACGTCTGCCACTAAGACAACTTTATAAATTGCTAGTCAAATACTCTAAATCAGATAGATCCTTTTCATATTGGGAGCTTAATTTATGTTGATCTAAGATTAGCAAAATTGGGAACTCTTTCGTATAAAAGTACTTTTTATGGAAATCATAAAAGTATTTTGGAACTGACCTTTTCAATGTTTTTTGTTTTTCTCATATTAAACCCTAACTTCTACCATATTTTTACCTTAGATCTCATATTTTCAATTTACACCTCTAAATTCTTTGAATGGTTTAATTAACACCCGTGCATGGAAATTGGTCAATACACGTATTTGTAGTGTGTTGTACGCAGCAGAACTCGAAACACACGAAAGAGCACGAACAAGAACGAGATAGATCACAACAAATAAGTAAAACACTATCACCACAGCAAGACAAACGAATTTTACGTGGTTCGGCAAGTTGCCTACGTCCACTGGGCAAGGAGGGGGGAGTTTTTTACTATTAGAGTTTACAATCTCGACAAAAAATCCTCGAACAAAGCTCTCAAAATCTCTCACAAATTCTCCCTCAAAGGATGCACAATTCTCTATCAAAAGCTGCTCAAAGTCGTCCTTACTTAACCCTAATTAATAAAGTTTAGGGTTATATATCAGCTCATAACAAAACGAGTCTGAAATCTAAACCCAACTCAAAACCCGACTGGCGGTCGACCGTCAAATTCGTCGTGGTCGACCGCACGCAACGACATAAAGCTAAAATGATTACATGGTTTCTACGGTCGACCGCGGCAGTCGACCGAACCAAATCCAGAGACCCAGAATCCTACAGGGCCCCTGGAGGTTAACCGTGACGGTCGACCGTCCCAACTCCAGAAACCTGCTTCGATCTTGTGCACATTTCCGGTCGACCGCCGAAGTCCTCGTGGTCGACACTTCGGCAGTCGACCGGCTAGTTTCCAAACTGTTTTTCCCGAGCTTCTTCAACAGTGTTCGCCAATCCTAGATAGTGTTATTTATATTTACTCATAATTTTTAGTGCCCGTGATTATGATATATTATACTGGAATTAAATCGATGTAATGCCCTAAAATGAAGGTGTAAATGACATAAAAGAAAGGTTAAAACCAATGAGAGACATTCATAGGATGATGCATCTTATTGCTTGATGTTATTCTCATCGTCTAAGAAAGGCTTGTAGAAATACACGAGGATCAAGCAGGAAAATTTTGGACTATTTCAAGTAAAATTAAGGAAATCATTCATGTAAATCATATATTATCTTGAATTTATTGATAAATGCATGCCTAGGATTTCAAGAATATATATATTGGTGTGCATATACTTGGAAAATGGGACCAATGTGATTTTGTATCTTTTTTAATGGAAAAGATGATGTGCCGCCTTGTTAAAACTTTGTCAAGAAAACCCAAGGGGGTAAATCCCGACAAGGAAAGAGTTCAGCATAACATTTTATTCATTCAAATAGTGATAATCATTTATTACAATGGAATGAATAAATGGTGGCAATTCTTCAAGCCACACGACTATATCAAAACTAATAAAGCATGTTGCGCTAAACAATGCATAGCTCTATTATAAGTACATTTAACATGTCGAAGTTCACAAAATATGGACTCCTTATTGGAAATTTATCAAATCAAAGGTTATAGCATGTAAAGTAAATCTGAAGTAAAATAATAAGAAAGTCTGGCATGATCAGGACCTAGAAGATTGAGGACCCGCCTATCGCCCTGGCGCAGATGATCCTCTCTCCCCTAGCGGTAAAAACCCCCGGAAGCGGCTGACCTCTGTGTTGGGTATTTATCGCAGAAACCCTAAAACAGCAGAAACGCGGTATAGAAGAAAGTACATCAAGATTTAACGAGGTTCGGTAATTGCCTACGTCCTCGGGAGCCACACAATTATTTCTTATTAATTAATAAGAAATTACAATGCTTAGAACCTATCTCAAACTGAGATTAATTAATAAATTGCAACAATAACACTGTAGCTACAGTGTTCAATTTCTCTCTAAGCACTCCTTTAATCCCCACTCAAATCTGAGATCTAGGAATTAAATCCACGAAAAATCGCTGCTGCGATTTTGAAACCCGCCGCTGAAAAAGATGATCACGAGAGAGAGAGAGAGAGAGAGAGAGAGAGAGAGAGAGAGAGAGAGAGAAGAAGGAGGTGGAGGCGCACACAGCTCGCATACCGAGCTCGAGATCTGGGTTTCCCTTTTATAGGGAAACCCTAGGGTCTGGCTGGCGACAGGCTGTCGCCAGCCCACGAACACACGGACATCGCCTTTGACTGCGGGAACGAACCTCGCCTGGAGTTGAAGTTCGACTGCGGGCACGAACTTCGTTCGAAACTCGAACCTCGTCCGTAGCTTAGCGCTAAAGCGTCGCCTGCTCGAACCTCGTCCGCAGCTTGAACTCAACCTCGTCCAACCCCCAGTACTCGAACCTCGTTCTCGCACGAACCTCGTATGAAGCTCGAACCTCGTGTTCGCGCGAGCTTAGCCTCGTTCGAAGCTCGACTTCTCCCAAGCTTCAACCTCGTTCTTCACCAGAACTTCATCCACTCGAGCTTGACTTCGCCCGAAGTCCTCAAGCTTGTCAGCCTCGAGCTCAACCTCGAGTTCGCCGGATCTTGCCTGCATCAGGTTTGGATTCACACCCAAGTCCAACAATCTCCCACTTGGAGACCAAACCGCCGTCAGCAGGTTATCTTAATAAGCATCTCCTCTGTGTGGCTCCGCCCTCATCACCTATGCTTGAAGGCCAACTGAAGTTGCGTACAACTCCAGTTTATGAACGGTCATCGTCTTTGTTAATATCTGCTAGATTCTTTTGTTAACATATCTGCTAGATTCTTACTTCCTGGAATTTTCTCCAGTTTTAACACGTCATCTTCCAACAGGGATCTGATGAAGTGGTACTAAAGCCCAATGTGCTTCGTTCTAGAATGAAATGTGGAATTCTTAGCCAAGTGAATCGCACTCTGACTATCGCTGTGCAGAACATTCTTCTCCTATTTAAATCTCAGCTCTGTTAACAAACCCTGAAGCCATATCATCTCTTTACTAGCTTCAGTCATTGCAACATACTCAACTTCTGTAGTGGACAGAGTTACAATCTTCTGTATCTGTGACATCCAACTAACAACTATAGTTCCGATAATGAATACATAGCCGATGGTGCTTCTTCGGTGATCAACTTCACCGTCGAAGTCTGCATCTACGTACCCTTACACTTTCACCTCTCCCTTAACAAAGTGCAAATACTTCTGTGTGGTGCCTCGTAGATACCTCAGAATCCACTTGACCGCTTCCCAATGAGCTTTTCCAAGATTCGACATAAACCAGCTGATCACTCCCACTGTATGGTCAATGTCTGGTCTCGTACAGACCATTGTGTACATCAAACTTCCGATAGTTGAGGCGTAAGGAACCTTAACCATACTCTCTCTCTTCTTTTGACTGAGAAGATTGATCCTTTGATAGACAAAAAATGGTTAGCCAAGGGTGTGCTCACTGGTTTGGCATCACCCATGTTAAATGTAGGCTGTCTAAAAATCACAATAGATAGCTTATTCCCCATCAAACACCGATGATGGAAGTTACAATTTGACGACTTCCAAAAGGCTATAATCTAAAGACTTTCACGTAGATCGATGAAGGTTACAATCTGACGACCTTCACGATAACCGATGAGAGCTCTAGTTCAACAGCATTCACAATCAACATCGGGAGTTAGACGACTCTTATATTCTCAAGGAGCCAAGATGAAGATCACAAGACAATGATCTTTGTAACGCTATGACAAAAGAGATTACTTGGTGATAATCTCTTCAAGGCAAGACGCGGAGGTGCTCCCCGTGTATCAACACTAAAACGCGGAGGTCCTCCCCGTGTGTTAACAATAAAATGCTGGAGTCGGACCCGCGTTACAACATCAAAACGCGAGGGTCGGACCCACGTTACAACACCAAAACACAGAGGTCCTCCCCGTGTGTCAACAGTAAAACGCTGGAGTCAGACCCACGTTACAACATCAAAACGCGAGGGTCGGACCCACGTTACAACATCAAAACGCCAGGGTCGAACCCACGTTGCAACATCAAAACGCGAGGGTCGAACTCACGTTACAACATCGAAACGCCGGGGTCGACCCTCGCATTTGTCAACGCTCAGCGAGTACCCAACTCCGCATCTCCAGTCTAAAATGAGGAGTTAGGGTCCTGAACGTCAACGTGGGCGTTTGACTCGTTCAAGCAAGAGCTGAACGGTTACAGGAACCATTTTTCCTCCATGATCTGAGGGATTTTCGCCCCACTTGGGAGCAGATTAATGGGGCGGTTACACCCCTCTCAACCCCATGATGGAGAGAATTAAGGGGGCGGTTACACCCCTTAATTCCCTATAAATATGGATAAACTCAATGGAGTTCAGGCTGGCATTTTCGGATCTGGACTTGGCAACAAAGGAGGAGCATCATAGATTGAGAGATCGGCATTCATCCTCTAGAGCATTCCTTGAAGCTTTCAACCTTGGCTTGAGAACCGATTCTCGGTTCAAATCAACTCTTTTTCAAGAGTTTCTAACTCGTTCAGAGTTATCAACTCATCAAGAGTTTCAAACTTACCACGCAAGTTCTCCACAACGTTAAATCGTGAGGAGGTGATATCGTTCCAGTGAATCAAGACGTGCGGATCGTCAACGGAGGGCAAATTCGACGCAAGCAATCGAAGGAGGCATTCCATCGCTACCGTGAAGAACCCAGTTTTAAACAAAGGGGAGAATCAAATTCGTTCTCCTCTCTTTTGTAATCAAGTTGTAATCGGGATTGAAAGAATACAAGTCAAATTTCTTTTCTTCTCTTTATTGCAATTTTTCAGCAAACAAAAATGGCGACTCCGTTGGGGAAGAGCTTCTCTGATGAAGAAGTGGTGGCGCAATTCGATGTTCATCTCACTGGAACAACCGTCGAAACTCTCGTGGTAGAGTTTGATCAAGCCAAGTTCGAGGAAGCTATCTCCTCCAGATCCCTTAGCCCCAAGGCTATGTGTAAGATCCATAAAGTTTCCAAGGAGACTAAAGCTCCAGTTGTGGCCGACTCATCAAAGTGCTGTCTCCCCTGGGGGTTGCACTGTTCATACAGTCCCCTCTCTGAAGGAGAAGACTTAGATTCGGCACAACTCCAAGAAAGTCAATCCTCCAACCAACGCGAGCTTCGCGTTCGCGAGCCTAAACGCGACCTTGAGCCCAAACATGAGCTTCGCAAGAACCAGACTGAACGTGGCCCTCAATGGCGCGTTTTACAGCCAAAACGCGGACCTCAAGGCTTCGTTGAACGCGAACTTCAACTTCACGTTTCCCAGTCAAAACACGACCCTCGCGTCCCAAGTACCAAACGCGACCCTCGTGTCCCAAGTGCCAAACGCGACCTTCGCGTCTCAAGTGCCAAACGCGACCCTTGCGTCCTAAGTTCCAAATCCAATACAGAACCTGGTGTATGCCATGGAGCTTCGGGGCGCTGCCCCGAACCCCGCCGGGGGGTATTCCATCCCCCTGAACCCCCTAGCCAGGGGCGCGCCGCCCCCTGGACCCCCGGCTCGCTGACCGGGCAGCGAGACCCCCGAATACTCTGCGTAGCACGACTAGATCGAGGGGTGGATATAAAAAGTTCATGGATTCAAGGAATCTCAACCACATCCATGTTCACCAAGAGCCAGTCCTGTCCAATCATGGACCGGGGGTTCCAATTCAAACCTCACAATCAGTGAGTAATTCTCGAGTCTTTACAACAGACTTGAGAGAGTTCATATCGAGAGAAAGACCAATACAACAAGTCATTCGTTCATTCCAACGTGAATGACTGATTCCTGCGGTCCTCTTCGGATGTCAATGCTGCTCATATACGGCCAAACCATTGGTGTTCTACCAATTTATGAACGTTGCTTTGCTCGACCAACGACGACGTTCACACAGGAAGAAGACCCCGGAGACCGAGTATCCTGGAGTCACTATCAATATGATCGGCAGAGGGAAGGCCTCAGGTCCTAGTTCTGATGACTCTGAGACAAGTCGTTCACCGACCGTCAGAGAAATCGCTAACGAGTTTGAAGGAATTTACCAACGCACTCGGACGCGAACATGAGCCATTCCCCCTGTCAACTATCGGAGGTTAGCCAGAGAAACCAATTCCGATGATGAACACTCAGCCATTGCAGAGTCCTAGTCATCAAGCTCTTTTGTTGAACATGAGAGCTCCGCTTATATGACGGGAAACCATGAAAATCTCACGAAGAGACTTGATGAGCAAGAGGCCATGCTTAAATCTCAGCAGGAGGCCATCAATGAACTCCTGGCCCTGTTGACTCAACTCGTCACAGACAATGCCAAATCTCAGAAGACAGATTCACCACTCAGGCAAGAATCTTCCCGAAGGGAAAGAACGTCTTCGTCCCGACCTCACAAAAGCAAAGGGAAGGGAAAAATGGTTGATGACACGGCTTCTGACCAAGAAGCCCACAACCTAGAATCTTCCTCTGATGAAGGAAGAAAAGCTGAGAATGAGCAAAATCCTCAGTCGGCTAAAATCGAGGAATTGGAAGCCCGCCTAAATGTCATTACTAACAGAAGCGAGCTCCAAGATGAGGGAGTTACCAGGCCTTATCCTGCTGAATGGGATGCAGTCCCTTACCCTCCAAAATTCGAGGTCCCAACGCTATAAACTTTTGACGGCACGGGATCACCGAACCAACATATCTATCATTTCAAGTCACAGACTGGGAATGTGATATCAAACGATGCCATACTGGATCGATTATTCATTGACACCCTCAAGGGAGTTGCCTTTAAATGGTTTAGAAAACTGCCTGCGGGGAGTATCCAAAAGTGGGCAGATCTAGAGAGACTCTTCTTATCAAGATTCTTTGAAGAGGATACAGAAGTCTCCATCCATACCCTTCTTGCCACTAAGCAGAAGAAAAGGGAGTCCGTCAAAGCCTTCGTCAAGCGGTTCCGAACCATGGCTCTCCGGTGTTCGTCAGGTATGACACAGTCTACCTTAGTAGAGACCTGTCGACACAACTTACAGACCAACCTTCTATCCCGAATAGGAGTTGTAGAATACCGTTCTTGGAGATAACTAATCTCTCAAGACGAACAGGCTCAAAAGATTATTATCAGGATCAAAGCTGAAGAACAAAATAGGCAGGATCAACCTGAGCAATCAGACCAAGCTCAATCTTCTCCTGAGCAATCGGACCAAGCTCACTCTTCCCGGTCAGAACCGAAAGATACTACGGCTGCTGAAGCTAATCCTCTTCAATAGGATGGCGGGTCTAACAACTATCACGTTAACAGTCACCTCTGATAGTCAAACTCGTTAGATAATGGCTCACGAGGCGATGTGCCTTGTCTAATCCTTTTTCCCCCCTGCACTTGTTCAAGACTGGGGGTTGGTTTATTTGTAGTTCATTGGATTATGAATAATAAATTTTTTGAGTTGTCGTGTTTAATAAAATACCCCTGTCAACCACGAAATCCGACAAAACTATCACGTTAACACTTACCTCTGATAGTCCATCAACTTGCCAATCTTCTTCAATAAGATGACAGGTTCACAAAACTATCACGTTAACATCTACCTCTGATAGTCCATCAACTTGCCAATCTTCTTCAATAGGATGGCAGGTCCACGAAACTATCATGTAAACAATCACCTCTGATAGTCTGTTTTCTCCAAATTCCCCCACTAATCCTCTTTAAGTAGGATGGTGGGTCTATCAAAACTATCACGTTAATGATTACCTCTGATAGTCCATTCCCTCTAAATTCTCTTGCCAATCCTCTTCAAGTAGGATGGCAGATCCATAAAACTATCACGTTAACAGTTACCTCTGATAGTCAAACTCGTCAGATAATGGCCTACCAGGTGATGTGCCTCTATTCCGACTTAATGGATAGTGCCTCACTAGACGATGGGCCTTGTCTACCTCTTTTTATTCCCCTGCTAAGTCTTAATCAAGACTGAGGGTTGGTTACTTAGAATCTATTGGACTAAGAATAACAAATCTTTCATATCGCCGAGTTAACATTACACTTCTGACGATCATCACCCCCACAGAGTATGAATGCAGCTTGCATCACTCCTAATTTGCCATGTTAACAATATACCTCTGATAATCAACTTATTAATCCTTGTCAATACGATGATAGGTCCTCGAAATTGCTCAAATCGTAATCTTCACCAGAAAGACACTAAGTCTTCAAAATCTTATTCAAATCACGAGCATCAAAACTCATCGCTTCTGATGATAAACTCACCTAGCAAGTCTCCCCAGCGAGACGCTAATTCCTAAAACCTTGTGCAAGTCACAAGTACACATTCTCTTGTCACGTTAACATTAAACCTCTGACAATCTACTTATCAATCCTCGTTAATAGGATGGTAAGTCCACAAAGTTACTCCGATCGCAACACAAATCCTATCACGTTAACACTAAACCTCTGACAAATCCACTTATCAATCCTCGTCAA
>BQKN01000854.1:94729-115314 GCA_022839385.1 Asparagus kiusianus
ATTATACTGAGTTTCCTTCCAATCATAGTTTTGATAACATCCAGAGTTACAATTAATTATTATCTTTTTCACATTATTTGTCTCCATGTGATCCATTTCTACTTTATTAAAAAGAATTAAATTCACATAATCCCCCTGATTATGATTTCTCTCATAATTTCTTTATATTTTTATCTCATATAACCATCCTAAACATTGGGGTGCCTTACAAAACAGAATTTTTATCTTTTCTTATCGTATCAATCTATCCGTAATTTGCACAAAACTAAAATGTTTTCAAGTGGAAAAAAATTCAAATATTGACATTTATTATTTTCAGATAACATACTCAATCCCCTTACTTCAGGGTAGGGTTGGGCATGGGCTGGTTCGGGCCTCGGACCGAACCGACCTAGCCAGATTTGAGTCTAAACCTGGCCCGGCTTGGCCCACACCCAGCCGGGTCCAACCCAGCTCACGTTGGTGGAGGTCCATGTGACAAGCTGGGTTTTGATCCAGACCTAGGACCAAAGAAGCATGCCCAGCCACTAATGGTCCTCTTGGCCCAGCCCACCACGCTAGTTTAATTACAAATATTTACTTTGTTTAGCTAAAAATAACTGGGCCTCAGGCTCAGGTATTCCTTCAAAGTTCGTATTGCAGATATCTTTGTGTTTGCGATGATATATATAATAAATTATATATAATTTTTTTATAAATATGACTACAAAGTTAATATAGTTTAGAAATAAAAAAAAGGTCAAAACTCATGGGTCGATCAAGAACTCATGGGCTATTGGCTGGGCCCGACCGATTCTTAGGCAGGTCGTGGGCCAGCTGGCACTAGTCCTAAACCCAATATCAGAAAAGCAGACCCAGCCCACTCTGATCCGAGCGAGCCCAGGTTAGACCCGGCTCCGCCGTGAACTCAACGGGCCGGGGCACAGGCCTGAACTGGCTTGATCCATACCCACCCCTATTTGAGGGCTATTTTCTCTCTCAACAAAGTTCTAGTTATTGCAATGAGTGTTGCTACAAGGACCCAAAAATGGGACAGATGAGGTGTCAACCTCACCTGTCCTACTACCTGTCCCTTTTTTTGAGTCCTTTTAGCATTTTTCTATTGCAATTTACAAGCAGGGAGCAGATGAGAGAATTTTAAAGTCCAAAGAGATTTTTTGATACATCCCAAAGTTCAGATAGTTATATGAGACGACAAAAAAGTTCGGGGGGTTTATGTGCAAGAACCCAAGCTGTTTTTTAGTGAAATTAACTCTAGAAGTAAATTAAAAAAATGAAAATACCTGCGACAAAGGGGCTCCCACACCCTTACACACAAAAAGAAATCTGGGCCCACACATAGATAGCTCCGTTTCTGTAAATCACCAAAAATCTGATCACATCACGTGATATGGTCCCAAAAAGCCTTCCCCTTTTTAAGCTATAAATCCTCTTGTGGGTCCACTGCACATCATCTCAAATTCTCAATTATAACCGCGCGACCCAAGCTCTCCCACCTCGAACTTTACGCTGGGCCCAGCTCAGTCTACGCTCTCGGTGCACGTTAGAACGGGCGGGCGTTCGCACGGACTCGGAGCCATTTCCTCCATTCTCTGTCGTCTCTTTTGAAACCACCAAAAAATTGTTCTCTCTCTCCTCGTCCTTTTCTCAATCCACGACGCGTGCTCTCCAAGCTATTGAATTTCTCTTTTCGAGTTCCGCCATCGATCTCAAGTTTATCACTTTGGGCACATCTAGGTTTTTCTTAGAGACTTTGGGGGAATTTGCGGGTGATTTGAATTTTTTGTGGATTTCTAGGGTTTAGGGCTCGGATGAGAAGCGAATCGGATATGGATCGCGATGCGGGGGGATTGGAGCGGTTGAATGATTTGGATCCGCTCCGCGAGAAGGAGAAGCTGCTTGATTCGGCGGAGGGGAGCACAAGCGAGATAAAAGATGAGGAGGTCGAGGCTGGCTCTGCTGCTTGCTGCAGGATTTGCCTCGAATACGATGGCGAGCCAGGTGAATTTTTGTTTTTTGATTGAAAATGTTCGATTTTTCCATCAATCTTTGCTGTTTTAATGAATGAAACCCTGATTATGATTAGAATTGTTGACAGATGTTATCTTATATTTGGATGTAGATAGAATAGAGGTGATTTGAATCTGGAACAGTTGCAAAAATGGGAATTTTGTTGTGGGTTGGATATTTGGTCTTCATTAAACAACACTTTCATAATGCGTGCATGATAGTTACTAGTTGGTACATGTGCAATACACAGGATTATGTGTTTCAACGTAGTTGCATGCATATTGATGTAATATTTATGTGGTAGGTACCGATAATTGCATGGATGCGAGAAAGATATGAATAATAGTCGTTTCCAAGGGAGATAGTTTAGGAATGAGTGACGCATGTCACATTTTGACAACAAATGTTATTTGTTCTAGTCTGTATTTGTCTCCTGGGTTTCTCATTTAGCAGAGTCTTCCCGAACCAGATTTTGGCAGCGAATTTACTTCGTTCGACGTCAAGAATCTGGTTATCTTTTCTTGTTGTCAAAAATATTTGCGGTGGAAGTTGCAATTGTGCTTCTAGGTGATCTTATTTGTGTTTTGATGAAGAACGGTTATTATGTCATATCCCACCTTGTCCTTTGTGGAGTTTCCTTATTCCATGAAAATCCAGAGGATGCCGATCTAGTCATGAGCTTAGATTGGGTTCTATTTTGCCTTCTGCATTTTTTCATGAAGTTAGCTTGGCAAAGCATTTTTTGATATATTAGTTTCAAACTGATTGAACCATTCGAGAGACTTTTCAACCTTGACTTGTTTTGCTTGTTGGATAAGGTTTCATTTTGTTTATAATTTATTAAATTGTACCTATTGTCTAGAGCACAATCTTTTGGATTACATTCTATCTGAATGACACAATAACACCACTGAGGCTATCAGAATTCAGTAGCCATCAAATTTGCCCCAAAAAGTAACTTATAGCCTCAGAAGGTTCTTCAGATTAAAAATCGAGGTCTTGGTTTCTTTCTTTTTCCTTGTATCTAAAGTACTAGGAATCTTGTGGACTATATTCCTTAAATTTGACAGAAAAAAGCATTCCATAGTCTTTTAAATCGTTTAAAATGGAATCAAGAACTAGAATATTAGGAGGGGGATCTATACAATCATGTGTTTATAGTCATTGTACATTGTGATGTGTAAAAGGATTTATTATAATATTATTAAATGCCCGGTGGTGAAACCAGGATTTGTGGAAAGTAGTGTTACCATATAATTAATAATTAAAAATTACAATTGTTCATGACGAGTTTTCATATTTTGAAAAAAATATATAATCACATCATTAATAACAATATTAAATACATCTTTCTCAAAATATGTAAATAGATAATAATCTATGTTACCTGGGTACTTCCACTTTGGAGCCGTACCCATTCCCATACCAAATTCATTGGACACTTCTTGCGTATATGCATACATTTAGTTGGGCACGCCTTAAATTATGCAATACATGTTACTTTTAATTTAAAATACTTGTCATGCACTTTTTGGACGTATATCATACACTTCACATCCACTTATTGAAACTCGTTGAATGTAGATCAGGTTCCAAATTATTATTTTGGAGGGTCATTTGGATTTCTACTTCAAAAACTAGTAATTTTCCAATTTATAATCCACGTAATAAAAGAAACATAAAAATGTTGTAGGAATTTTAGTTCTCATCATTGTTCTCATAAAAATTATCAATTCCAATATATAATATATGTATATAGATGTTTATATAGCTGTGTCCCCATACTCTACCTTTCACAAATTTGCCATGTCCCATACCCGTATCCCTACCTGTACCCATGCAACATAGATAATAATTGAGCCAATCATTTCTTTTAGTAGTAAAACTACCAATTATAGCACCATTAGTTACACTAATAATCATCCATTGCAAGGGCGGATCTAAATCTTTAGCTAGATTGTGCACTAAAGAGCCAGTGTAATGTGTTATATGCATATTAGAATCAACTGAGATATTTACATAGACACCATAAGTTATGATGTACTAAAGTTGGAGGGTGAGAAGTTCTGGGTGCAAAATCCAAACAAAATATTGATTTGGGTGTATATCAAATCGTATGAGCAATAAGAGGTTAAAAGGACAAAACTTCAACATTCAGCCAGTGCTTATCTGAAGCTAGTGTGGCTATCCCTTGGAGGAAGTGGTGTCACGTGACACCACTTCCTCTATGGGTACGTGACACCACTTCCTCTATGGTGGATCCACCACTATAAATGCCTACTTGAATAAATAATTATTGTCGTAGTACATGTATCTACAAATAAATTGTCTCACTGTCATCTATTGGCAGTAATCATTGAGCTCCCCAACTAAAGTGTTTTTTCTGAAGTATAGCTAGATGATGTCTAAGCTCATTCATTGTAAACTTATGATTTTGACAACAAAGTTACTAGTAGCTTATTTGACCTGGTTTTTGCGAACACGTATTTTGACCATGAAAAGACTGTAGTAGAACAACGGTTTCGTGGTCTTTATCCTCGTTTGTTAAGATTTTAACAGTGTATAAGGTTTAACAAGATGATTGATTAATTTAGGTCATAAAGAGGAATAAGAGAGCTGTCTTCAGGTGGAACTATTTCTTTCTTCCTCTTCTCTTTCATTCAATTTTTTTTTGAAGTATGGGGAAGAAGAGTGCTGAGTTGGTTGATGATGGTTCAAGGAAAAATCTTTTCACGCGGAAAAAAGATATGAAAACATCTAGGATCAAATTTTTTATCAAATATTATAATTGATTCCTGGGTTAATTGCGGATAGACCCCTTGTAGTATCGTAATCTTAAACTTACTAGCCCTCTAGTTTTGTTTTGGCGGATACATCGTCTCAGCTAATTTTTTAACTCTTACCCGCAGAGAGGAAGAAAACCGGGTTTTGACTAATAGGCCCAAGAATCCAAAAAGAAAAAGTATCACACAAGGGGTCTATCTGCAAAAATAAAACTATAGGGATTGTAACTTCAGAACAACGATACTACAAAGGGGTCTATCTGTAGTTATCCATTGACTCTAATTTATGTTGGCATACATATGGGAAGATAATATAGAAGTAACAATGATAACATATCACCAACATGACAGCTAGAGAGGGAATGAACTACGTGTATTTATGTTGCATATATTATTCTCTGAGACCCTATTTGGCAATTGGCTAGTAAACGAGAAAGTGAAAATTTGATTAAAACACAACATGGTCAGTTTCCGCTATTTTTTCATGGCAATACGACAAAAACTCTGTCGCTTTCCATGCCATGTAGGATTTCAGAAGTACAACAAGGTTTATTTGGTATTGCCTGTAGGCTATGTTTTACTGCTTTGAAGTAAATAAGTGCTGAAAAGAAAAGAGAATTAAAAGTAAAAAAATGATGTCTAAAGAAGCTAAATTTGGCTTCTAAAAAGCCCACCCATGTGCACTCTTTTTTCTCCTATGTTTTAAATGATATCTCAGAAAGTTTCAGCTTTTACTAAAATTTTGAATTAGCTCTCTATTTTTCTCAATACCCTTGTGTAAAATTTGTCGATTTACATGAATTCTTATCCAAATTCCGTCTAATAATTCTATTTTTGATATTGATATTTCTCGGTAGCACTTACGACTCTAAAGGTAGCTAACATCTTGTTTCTAAAATTTATCGCCTAAAAATGATTTTGGATTAATCCATTTCTAAAAGGGCCTATCTGTAAGTGAAATATACACCAAACACACCCTAAGACATTTTGCTTTCATCCAATGAAGTGGAAAATGAAGATAAAGTGGGGGAGAGAGATACTCATTATTTTTTTTTTCAATCGTTTCTTCATCTTTCCTATTCTTATTCTAATTGTAACTTAATTTTGTATTCCTAAATTTTCTTCAGAATAGACAACTTTGTGCAACTTTTTGCCTATTAGAAAGTAGAAACGCACAACACTATCAATCCCCTAATTAGTTTAGCACCTTTTCTCCTTTCCCATTGACTTTATATGTTATATGTTGAGATTCTATTTCAGCTGAGGCTATTATGAAAAGATAAGAAATCTAAATTAATATTTGAGAGCCCTATGTTGCCGCATCAAAAATAAAAATATAATCTGTTGTGAATAAAAAAGTCATTTTTAATTGCATCATGCCTATTTATTTAATTCTTCCTTAGTGACACATGCCATATGAAGAAGACAAAAGGTAGTATATACAGGTGATAGTTACCTTCGTGGCTCTTTGCACATGAGTGTGAAGCAAATAAGATATGTCAATTATAACCCATTCAGTTCCTTGGGGAGCAACACTGACATAGCTTGTCTTTTAAGAATGTCAATTATAACCCATTCAATTCCTTGAGGAGCAACACTGACATAGCTTGTCTTTTAAGTAGAGATCTCGTAGAAAATCATTTTGGTCTACGAATGGCCCCTATCATTTAAGGTACAAACAAATGTACCTATTGAATGAAGGTGAAAACTTGTTCGGGTGACTGAAGCTAGTACTTCTCGTTTTGTTGCTCCTACTTTAGCATGGTGCACGGATGGTTCTAACAAGTAAGATATGTAAGGTTCTTCATCAGCTAGCTACTCATAACATAATTCAAGATCTTTAAAAACTGCATATCACCTCATCCTTGGTGTTCAACCCCTGTTGCAAATTAGATATGTCAATTATAACCCAACAGTTCCTTGGGAGCAACACTGACATAGTTTAGAGA
Source organism: Asparagus kiusianus (assembly GCA_022839385.1). Taxonomy (NCBI): domain Eukaryota; kingdom Viridiplantae; phylum Streptophyta; class Magnoliopsida; order Asparagales; family Asparagaceae; genus Asparagus; species Asparagus kiusianus. The sequence continues at coordinate 101,472 of BQKN01000854.1, forward strand.
TATTGTAGAAAATCATTGTGGTCTATGAATGGACCCTATCATTTAAGGTACAAAAAATGTACCTATTTAACGATGGTGAAAACTTGCTCGACTGACTGGGGCTATTACTTGTCGTTTTGTTGCTACTATTTCAGCATGGTGCACAGATGGTTCTAGCAAAAAACATATGTATGGTTTGTCATCAGCTAGCTACTCATAAGTCATAGTTCAAGATCTTTAATAGCTGCATATCACCTCATCGGCTCATCCCTGTTGTTCAACCCCTGCTGTTAAAGAGTTTGTTTGAAGGATTTTTACTCAATCATTTATTTAATTTTGTAGAAAACATCCTTGTCTGATAATACAGTATTCAATAGTTATTACCAGTTCATGTTCTTATGGCTTTGTTCTTATTTAAGATGAACTAATCAGGTACATAAATGGGCAATCAATAGTTATTTATGACATGTAAGCATGTCGAATGTTCCACTGTTAACTGTAACACAACTTACCTAGATTTTTAAAAAGTCTTTAAAAGGAGATGCCAATCTACACTTTTTGCTCTTAAACATAATGAAGTTTATCATTTACTCAAGTATCTAATTTCTGAATGATTACAGTCGCTCTACAAATGAGCTATTTAACCTGTAAAGTAACATATTAGTGCTAGTGACCATAATGAATTCACATTTGTATTTATCATAGTCTCATGTAATTTGTTGTAGGTGATGAGTTAATATCTCCATGCATGTGCAAGGGAACACAACAGTTTGTTCATCGTTCATGTCTTGATCATTGGCGTTCAGTGAAGGCAAGTACATGTATATCCATATCCTAATACATGTAAGAAATGCTTAAATATCATAATTATGCTTGTTTAGACAACTGTAACCCTAGTAAATAGCTGGATGAAAAGTTCAAGAAACTAATTGCTTTTCACGGGAAAGAGCGGAAAACCCTTTTATAAAACTTGCCATTTTTGGACCAAGGTTTTCGAACAACATCCTGCAGGACCTACACTAAGAATATTCAGGCAGACAATGCATGCTAAATTTCCACAATGTTTTTTGGCAGGATAGTCCATGTCTTTTTCCATTAGGTTATGATTGAAATGCTTATCATGTACATGAGGAGAATAATTTATGCTTAAGCTCAAGTTATCCCCTAATTCTTTGTCTAAGGTGCAAAAGGTTCAGAACAAAGAAAAGGAATATATGGAGGAACTTGAATATGTTAATTATCCAGCATATATTTCCAGATCCAAATGGAGAAAGAAAACTTCTTTGTGGTAAAAGAAAAACTAGTAGAAATTATTCTCTTCATATTATTGAACGATGCATTCCCTTACCTGTCTAAAATGAAATTAAGACGAGTGACTTTTTACTATTTGCACTTGGTTCTGACTTGTGATGTGCAACAAATTACTTTACAGTAAGCTCATATTATTACCCTGTTGGGTAAGTATTAGAACTTTAAGTTTGCTTGCTATGTTGGAAAATCTTGGAATGTATTTAATGTATTGTAGCTTTTTATTATTTCTTACAGGAAGGATTTGCTTTTTCTCATTGTACTACATGTAAAGCGCAGTTCCATCTTCGAGTGGAACAAATAGTGGATCAGTCATGGCGGCAAATGAAGTTTCGTATTTTTGTAGCCAGAGATGTCCTCCTTGTGTTTCTGGCAGTGCAGACAGTAAGCAAGTCTGAATTCCTGTGTGCTTACTTTTTCGCTTTGATACTAGCTTTAGACGTGCTTACCTATTTTGGTTCTTTCTATTAAAGGTGGTTTGTGATGTTCTGACTGGCTTATACTAAGTACACAGTAATAATGGTTAATTTGCTACCGCTACTTTGGAAAAAAAGCATAATTTGTGGCATCTTTGAGAGTGAATTGGCAAGTCATTTTAATTAAAAAGAAATGAATAAATATTAATGTTCAAGAACTTTTGTATTCAGCATGTTACTGGTTTCATAGGTCAAAAAAGTGCAGTTTCAACGTTGAGCCTATTTGTTTAGGGCCCTTGATGACTTCAAAGTTGCATGAACCATGAAGTTTACTTGCCTCTGATTGAAAAGCATCAAGGATGTTTTTTTCCACTGATGTATCACTAACTCTTTCATACCTTGGTTAGAAGGACATTAAAATTCTGATTATTGTAATGCATTAACCAACAGTATGTTGTGAACTATTGTGTCCTTTGATCCATATTAGATAGTTACTCCACTATTAAGATTCTTGCACCCATAGAACTCAACTGAAATCTGAAGATATGGTAACAACGTGAGACAGTTTATCCTTTGAAGTTGATTTCCAAAGAATATTTATCCTTTTCTGATTAATTTTGATGTCAAACTTTGAAGTTGATTTCCAAAGAACTAGTTAAATTTGGATATGATTGCTGTATCCATTAAAGCTATTACTTCTCAAAAGCATCCATTATTGTAATATTTTTATAGGAAAAGTGAATATGTGCATAAATCATGATAACCGCTCCATGCAGGCCTATATATGATCACAAATAACCTTTTCTCCGCTTCTTTTGATTTGCAGGCAATTGCTACTATTGGTGCTTTTGCATATTTCTTGGATAAAAATGGGAGTTTCAGAAATTCTTTCAGTGATGGTTGGGACCGCATATTGTCAAAGCATCCCATACCCTTCTACTATTGCTTAGGTAACTTTTATTTCTATGAAATCAATAGCATGTTCTTACTCCTAGGTTGTAAATCTGTTGGAACTGATCATTTAATCAAATGAATTGCTCTAGGCCTACAGATAGTGTTTTGGCTTACCTCCTTGAGAAATTTTGATAATATACGTTGCCGTCAAATTGCAGGATAAAGTTGTGGCTGCATTATAACTTATCTTCTCTCAAAGTGATAGTAATAGTGGCATGCTTTGATGTTCATGTTTTACTAGCTATCTTTTCTCACAGTTTATGTTCTCTTTTAATGCATGTATCATGAAATACGTTGCAAATGCCATTTCCTCGCTTCCTTACAACCATCATAACGATGAAAATTATTTTCAGGCGTCTTGATATTTTTCGTGCTATTGGGCTTCTTTGGCTTGATATTGCATTGCTCTTCCCTCAATAACAATGATCCATGCATGGCGGGGTGCCGCAACTGCTGCTATGGATGGGGCATCCTGGACTGTTTCCCTGCTTCCATGGAAGCTTGCTTTGCCTTGGTAGTTATCTTTGTTGTCGTTTTTGCCATTCTAGGCATTGCATATGGTTTTCTTGCAGCTACTATGGCCGTCCAGAGGATATGGCAGAGACATTACCACATCCTTACAAAGAGGGAGCTCACTAAGGTAACAAGCTCATATTTGAGGGACCTAACCTCTATTTAAATTTTTTTTAAAAAAGGAAGAAGAGATAGAAAGAAGACCTATAGAGGGCTCTCTATCGAAGATCATATTGGGAGAGATAGGGGATCAAGACGCCTAGAACAAAACTTGATGTGCACACCGCTATCAACGATGAGTGCAATACGCACTGATGGATAGTAGTGATGTGTGAATCATAATTAGTGCAAGACCAGATGTCTCTATCTCTCTATATGATTTTCTACACAGGGCCCTAGGTTTTTTTGGCCCCGCAAACTTATGCCATATTACATGATTATGGCATTAAACTTTGAATCATGTACCATGTGATGTAGGAATATGTAGTAGAGGACCTACGTGGATGTTACACACCACCAAAGCTGGACCAAGAGCATGAAGAGCGCCTGAGATTGCTCAAGCTTCTTTGATGGCGACCGAACAATATTTTCCTTTTGTAGAGTGTTGGAGTATTTGTTGATTGTAATCTGGTACATATCTGAACCTGAGATATTGAAATAGATAAATCAGTGTTTTTTTTCAGTCTTGGAATATGGTCATAGATCGCGTGGATAAGTGGGGAAGAAACAGTCCCCCTTTGTTGCGCAACTGCAAAGTTATCTTGTACATTGTAAATGACATGTTACAGAATGGGTAATGTGTCTGTCGCTTATATGTTTTATCATCGTAGCTTCACTCAAAGGATTAGTGATAATTTGCGGAGGGAAACAATGCATCAGGAAGAATGAATCAGAGTGGGTTGTGACATCATTTGAGTGATAATTGTGAACGAGGCCAGGGTTTCAGATTCCAAGTAATGCCAACATGTGCAAAAGGAAACTTGTCTGTATTTGGAATTCTCAATGGAGTAATAATGGATAATATTATCGACAGCTGTAGTGCTGTTACTCTTGTAACGCTCATCAGTAAGAACCTGGGGATGAATAATCAAAAGAGCTTCGCTTCACGGCGATCAATGCAACGGAAGCATCAACAGTGGAATTATATCATTTTCGTTCTCAGTGATGTGTATGTAACAGAAGTAACAGCTTTTGGTTGCTTGGCATTTTAATTGTCGATTGTTTGTGATGGAAGTGGCTGTATGTTTTGTACAGTCTTATTCATCGTTCATGCATCTGCTCACGCCATGGTTCGAGGCAACTAGCAGGGCAATAATCCCCCACATATATACATAATTTGAAATCCACTCAAAAGAGCATTTATTTTAACAAAAAAATTTTAATGCCCTTTAGTTAACAAAAATAGATCCCTCTGTTTAATTATTTTGGGATGCTCTATAATATTTCAAAGAGCCATTGCCTTATTAATTAACAGTTTCTCGAGCGAGCCTATTCCGTGGGCTGTGCTGTGATGGTCTGACTGATTGGGCCTGTCTTCTAAGTTCTAACTATCGGCTTTCCATCCAAGTGTCCACGTGGCAACTGTCTCCACAAATAAGTAGCCCTCGCTCCTCGTCGTTCTCCGACTCCAGCCCCTTTCAGGCTTCTAAATCTCAATCTTCTCTTCTTTTCCCCTTTTTAATTGGGGCATTTTAGAGTGTATTTTACATAACTAAAAATTACAAATTTTCCACAATTTCTTCTCCAAATTTACGTTTCGATTTATTGAATTTGGGGCCTGCGTTAGGTTATTAGCGTCCGTTCTCTTGTTTTTTAATTGCGAGAGGTCCAATTAGGGCTAGGGTTAGGGTTTTCTAAAAGGGGAAATGGAGAAGAAGAAGGTGGCGGTTCCTTTAGTCTGCCATGGCCATTCTCGACCCGTGGTGGATTTGTTCTATAGTCCGGTTACTCCCGATGGCTTCTTTCTCATCAGCGCCAGCAAAGGTGAAGTCTTTGGTTTTGAATCGATCCCTTATGATTTTTGGTGGAATTGCTGATTTTTTTTCGTTTGATTATGGTTTGTATTGGTTGATGTTTTCAGATTCGAGTCCCATGCTGAGAAATGGGGAGACTGGGGACTGGATTGGAACGTTTGAAGGGCATAAAGGTGCAGTCTGGAGTTGCTGTTTGGATACCAATGCCCTGAGAGCTGCTACGGGCTCGGCCGATTTTTCAGCGTATGTTACTTTTTTTTTGTCTAGCTGTTGTTAAAACTTTCCTTTGTCGGTATACTCATGCATATGATGAAATGAGTAGATAATCACATAGACGAGTTTGTATTTCTAATTCATATTCAGACTATATTTGGTTCGTCAAATTTAAGTCTTATAGCTAATTTGATCGTCAATTAGCACTCCTCAACTATTGTCTTGGCTGCATTTATCAGAACCTGCTAGCTTTGGTTGCATATGATCAACAATACAAGAGTGGCAATATTTACTACATGTACGCGCATATAGGGGGAGATCCGCCCTTGGCAAAAGTGGTGTCGCGTGACACCACTTTTTGGCCCCCCCCCCCCCCCACACCCAAAAACAAAGCCCACGGAGGGTCCCCCTTCACTTATTCACTCATCATCTGTAACAAAAAGTTGGACCCTAAAATGTAATCCTTAGAAATCAAGTATCACAACGTTGAGTGATAGATTTACCAAAGGGATCCTTCACTGAAAAAACCCAGACCCAACTCCTATCGCCGGCAATATGATCTATCCTTGGTGTATTTTCTTTTGAAGATTATATTGATTTTACTTGTGGCTACCACAACAGTGGAAAAAGCTCTTTCTGTAATAAAGTTGAGAAAGGTCAAGTTGCGGAATAAAATGTGTAGTGATCACTTCAATGATTGCTTAGACGCATATTAAGAAAGTTGCATTTGATAGTATTATTAACGATACATGCCTTTTTCAAAATATGGAAACTTGTGTGGGACAATTGTAAACTTTTTAATTATTAATGATGCAGTGACCACTTTCTAGAAATCTTGGATCCACCAAGGTATGCATATAGCATGTATTTAGCTGAAACTTGGTGAATATCTCTGTCACTGTTATATGTATCACCAAGCGGCAACTGTGTTAGTATGGACAAAAACATATGCTGAAACTGTATCGAGAAGAAAACTCAGAATTTGCGTTGTCTTGGTGTCTCTAAATTTTCAAAAGAATGGATGGTTATCGGTAAAGATCTAGGTTACTTGGGTACTTCTATTATGGAGCCGTATCTGTACCTATACCCAACACGTGTCGTACTCGTACCCGATACTTCTTGGCACTACTATATGCATATATTTATTGAGAATCATACTCAATTATGCAATTCATGTTTAATTTAAACATTATCATACACTTATTGGATATATATTCTACTCTCCACATCCATTTTGTACCTTGTTGGATAATGGTTGAGTTCGTTTTAGCCTTAAGAGCTACGATTTAAAAGGTGGTTTACATATATGGCTCAGAACTATGGTTATATGCCATGAATTTCAGTCGTGTCCTCGTACCCTTTCACAAATTTGATGAGTCCTGTACTCGTGCCACTTAGATAATGGAACAGTATAGTAGTAGAGTAATGAAGAAGTTGAAGGGAAAAGGTCGTTTGTTCGAATTTCCATCATCTGTTGGGATTTTGAACTAGAAAATGCCCTGTTTGTGTTGCATATGAGCCTTTACAAGATGAGTTTATCCCAAATAAATTCTGAGATGTCTTTCTCTTAGGAGTTGATGATGTTGGAAGAGCGGGGGGGCCCCCCCCCCCCCCCACCAAAAAAAAAAAAAAAAAAAACAACCCACCCACAAAAAAAGTTTCCATGTAAGTTGTAGCTATGCTTTCTAAGGTTGTGTATGGGTCGTGCGTGAGGAGTAAATTGTCTGTTTGTTGACATTCTTGTGGTGGTTTGTTGGCTTAAAAAATTAAGGTTACATGAAAGTCATTCCTAACTATCCATTACAGTTAGTGTAGCCTAGTAGTTAAGTTTTTTTTAATTATGATTTTAATAATTTTAGTAATGGCAACATCTTTTTTAGATGTTTTGTTCTCATTAGAAATGGACGCATTCTATTAACCCATTGTTCTGTCCATTGCTGTACTTTAACACTGTTCTTGTTAAGCAAGATTATATCAACTATTCAAATGGCAGCTTTGCATCTTTTGATGTTGTATCGTTAATTATGTTTTACACTGGTACATTTCACTGAACAAAAGAAAAAGATTCATTTAGCCAACCTCAAATTTTGGGATAAAAGCTTGTTTTTATTCTATGGAAAATTCTGACATTTCTTATGCATTTACCTTTTTATAGGAAAATATGGGATGCCTTAACTGGTGATGTATTACACTCATTTGAACACAAACATATTGTCCGTGCATGTGCCTTTTCAGAGGTATGTGAGGCTTATTAAATCCACATTTGATTTTCATTTTATTTTATTGAACATAAGCATTTTTTCATTACATCAATTATGTGCATATATATATATACACGCGTGCCCGTACAAGCTTGGTGTGCTATGCAATGTATACAAGTTCGCAGACAAGTTTTTAGACAGAGCAGTTCTTTATGCAGAATTTACTAGTTATAGGCTGTTAACTTTGATTTATTTTGGCAGACAAGTAAAATTTGTAATTATTAATACTTTATCTGGAATAATACAAGTCATTCAAAATTGTGCCCTAAGTTGAGAAGCTAACTATAGTCTGAGTGATTGAGCTTTCAGCCCAATCAAGTATCGGATAGATATCATTTTTGATTGGGTTCATTCTAGATATTGTTAGTAACGAAGCGACTATGTGAATCTATATTCTGTGGTGTCAGTCTGTTGGTAGTTCACTATGTCATAACTGGCCGTAGTACACCCTTTCAAGTATAGAATGAAAAAGATAGCTATCTGTAGTCTGCCTAGTTAGTTATATCAAATATGCCCATCTAGTGTAAGATTTATTTTATGATTATTGCATGCTGGTTTTTTGGCACATGTTGAAATTACACCTGTATTAGTTGTTCTGGCATATGAACCATTACTTTGTTACAGGATACAAAGTTTCTGCTTACTGGTGGAATTGAAAAAGTTTTACGTATATTTGATTTGAATCGCTTTGATGCACCACCTCGCGAAATTGATAAATCTCCTGGCTCGGTGAGAACTGTGGCCTGGCTTCATAGTGACCAAACAATTTTAAGTTCTTGCACTGATATGGGGGGCGTGAGGTATGCATTGTTTGTTCAGTTCTTTCTCTTTAATGATTTTCTCCTTTCCTTCCATTATATTATTTGGCTTTCATGGTTATATTTACCATTCTTTCTTTTTTTAAACTTATGTTGACATTTAGTGTTTCCTGTGTAATTGTATGGGTCTAAATGCATATGTTGTTGTTTGCCTGCCATACCTATGGACACATTTTGGGAATATAATACATAAAATTCTGCCCAAAATCAGGGAATGTAAACTTTATTGTCTTTCCCATATTTTATTTATTTCAATTACTTCCCATTTATTCAAACAAGGTTTTAAATGTGATTAAAGACTTCCCATTTTCCATCATAGAATCTATAAGACCCATCAATCTGTAATCAGCTTTTGTGAATTGGTAATTATATATACTTTATGCGCTACTTAACTTACTTGACAGCATAAATTACAAATTTGGCTATGGTGTGAATACATTTTTCTTCTTTCCCTTACTATGTTCATCCTGTCATTTGCAGGTTATGGGATGTAAGAAGTGGAAAAATTGTCCAAACCCTTGAGACTAAGTCACCTGTCACCAGCACTGAAGTTAGTCAAGATGGGCGGTACATCACAACTGCTGATGGTTCAACTGTTAAGTTTTGGGATGCAAATCAGTAAGTTTATAACAAGCATATTGTCATCTCATTTTTGTTTAATGTGTATGTTACCTGATTTGTTTCTCCTTCAATGCCAACCAGTTTTGGACTTATCAAAAGCCACAACATGCCATGCACTGTAGAATCTGCTTCACTTGAACCCAAGTATGGAAACAAATTCGTTGCTGGAGGCGAAGACATGTGGGTTCACATTTTTGATTTCCACACTGGTGAAGAAATTGGTATGGTCTTTGCAAACTGCTCCCTTGTAGTGCCAGCTGTAGCTGAGTTTATTTCAGTAGGATGCATCATCGTCATGTCATAACTAAAGTATTTCCCATTATGGAGTCGAACTCTATATTTGGAAAACTTCCATGATGATTAGCCATATTTCCCCTTATGTATTATCTGATTTCTACTTTCTTTTTTGTTGCCTAGTATTTGGTCAAGGAAGAACGGAAAAAGGAGGGACTCGCTGATTAGCCTACAAGGCCAGTTAGGCTGGGAAACAATACCTAACTGATTATGCATGCAAAGTAGGAGCTTGAAAAAAATGTGGGGTCTGTATTAGAAATATATTGAAAACGTAAACTAAATAATTTCAATAGTTGTCTAATATCATATTTACTCGAGGCAAGATTGTAGTAGTCATTGACTTTGCATATATTTGCATGCTATAGTTTGAAGGTTTGAAACACTTCATCTTTCATTGACTTCCTATCCTTCTACAATAAAAGTTAGGCGTTTGTTCTTATACTGGTGGGTTTGGATAGCTTTTTTTAAGAGGGGAGGGGAGGAGTTAGGAAATGCTAAGCAACCTAAAATTGTGTTTGTTTATATTTTTTAGTAAGTGAGGGGAAGGATTCGGAGGGTTAAAATGATGCAAATTTCCTCGCTTTCTTAACTCTCCCAAAGTGGACGGATTGGGATGGGAGGGGTTGGATTTTAAGTGAATTGCTCCCTTCCCTTCCTATTTTCTACTCTAAACGAACATAATTAGTTCTATCACTCTCCCTTCGTCTCCATACCCTGGTTGTCTATCCAAACACAATTAGTAACATCACACTCCCTTCCTCTCCTTTCCCTCCCTTTGGGTTTAGATCAATCATTCCCCACCCCTACCGTATTCTCTATCCAAACCGTTATCAATAAACATGTAACTAATTTTTAGCTAAACAAGTACCTTGATATCTCGTCCATTTTAATCTAGTATTGTGTTTTAAAAATTAAAACTGGGTATCTAAGCATGCACAAGTGTATGTCAGAAACATATCAGAGCGTTGATATAAATTAAAGGGTTAAGTGCGGATAGACCCCATATACTATTGCCCAATTGCATGTAGACCCCTGTAATTCTATTGATTTTTTTATACCCCCTGATTGATTTTTTTACTCTTAAAAGTTAAACATTCAAAAAAGTTTTGAGGAGGCCGATAGACCCCTGAAGTACTACTTGTGAGGATACAGCCTGCAATTGTTTTTTTTTTGGGCTCTTAAAATAGTCGAAAAGTTCAAAGGGGTTTTATCCGCATGTGGGCAAATAGTACAGGGGGTCTATCCACACAAATTGAACTAGAGGGGATCTATTCGCAATTAACCCTAAAATTTAAATTGTGCAAATGAAATTTTGTATCCATGGTCAACCAGTCATGTCTTAGGAAAAATATCATCTCATGCGGACATGACTTCTATCTCCATGCCATTCTTTTCAGTATTACATGCACATGTATTCTTCATATTTTACAGTTCACTACTATACTTGCAGCGAATTTTTTTGTTTATGGATAGAGGAGCTGAGCGTCTACTTTTTCTCCTATATCAATGCAGGTTGTAACAAAGGTCACCACGGTCCTGTTCACTGTGTGCGCTTTTCTCCTGGAGGTGAATCTTATGCATCAGGATCTGAGGATGGAACCATAAGAATATGGCAAACAGGTCCACTCACCACTGGTGAGAATGATGCTAATATTAGTGCCAATGGATCAGTCGATAAGGTAAAGTTCGGAGTAAATGACGTGTCTCGCAAAATTGAGGGCTTCCACATTAAAGAAGGGCAGGCAGAAGAAAAGGGTGATCCCGCTGCAGAGCCTTGATGTTAGATTTTAGTTCACAAATAAACAGGTCGAAATTTTTCAAAGGAGCATGTGATTTAAGGCTCCTGTTTTGATGTTTGTCCTGTCTGTGTCTTCATAGTATATTCTGGGGAGAATCATCAGCGGTTAAAGTTTGTAAACGGGCCGACTATGGTTCTTAATAGTTCTGAAATCTTACGCTTGTTCTATGTATGATGCCATTGTTCAAGCTTGTTTTGTTCCTCTTGTTATGAGTAACTGTGAGGTCACTGTTATGATCATTATCAAGGATATCAAGATATTGCATCAGCTTTACTCTGATGACTTTAAAATGAGTAATATAAGGGACGTGATGCATGAATTTGTCTTAGGCTATATAGACCCTGATTGTGGTTGAGTAACATTAATAATGTCCATTTCTGTGAAACGTGCATAGAATAATAATTAGATATTTTAAATTTACAAAATCACCCATGATAGAGGATTTTAATTGATTTTGGATCCACGGTTTTCAATAGACTCAAGAATATATTGTTATTTACCCTCTTGTTTCTTTTAAGAGGTACCTTCGATTGAGGACTCAAGTCCTCAACAAATAGCAAAACAAAATAATTAAAAAGATTAAAAAAGGAAAAAAAGAGAGGACGTGATCCTATCAAAGAAAAGAATCATAAGTAAAAGATGAACGGGTGTTATCGAGGCGCAAGGCGCAATGCGGGGCTCAAAGATCCCTTACGTGTACCATGCGCAAGGCGCACAACGAGGCTCGTGCCTCACTTAACTGAGGCGCATAACGCAAACTAATATTTTCCAACATAAGACAAAGAAACATATAAACAGCATTTTTATAAATTATCACATAAAAAGACTAAGAAATATAATTTCACATACTAAATCAAGAAAGAATCTTAATTAGCATGCCTAACATAAAGAAGTTTATATGTTTTCACAAATCACAATGTAAGATAATATCCAACATGAGCAAAAGTCTACGAAATAAAATAAGCAAGTAGCAAAATAAAAAAGTTTCTAGTCATCCTCATCATCATCGTCATCCAACTGAAGTGGAATCTCCTCATCCTCAGTTTCCTCCTCTTCTTCATTAAACTCATCTTCATCCTCCGAGTCCGGCTCACTCCTCCTAGATGACGAAGCAATACCACTTGAAGATCCTTGAACCCTAGCAGTAGCAGTAGACCTTAAAGTAGGTCCCCAATTTTCTTCAACTCCCGTTGCTTCATCTACAACACCCCATCTAAGGTCATCCTCCTCATCCACCAAGTCATTTTCCGCATTGTTGCTCTCTCCAAATTGACCTAACAACCACTCGTTGCTTTCATCTATGTCAGTCAACTTGATTGGATCAACAATATCCCTGCAGTCAAATCTTTCCTTCAAAGCTTGATTATATTTGCAATATACTAGATCCTGCAACCTATTGTGATCCAACCTATTCCTCTTCTTGGTGTGTATCTGCAACACATATAAAGTCAAATAATCAAATTCGTACTCAAAATCCTTAATTCTTTAAGCATATGTTTATTCAATTAGATGAAATTAAACATACTTGTTCAAAAGTACTCCAGTTTCTTTCACACCCAGAGTAGCTACAAGTGAGACTAAGGATCCTTATAGCAAGTTTCTGTAGAACCGGAGCTGCTGCACCGTAAGAATCCTACCAATCAGCTGTCAAAATACACAAAGTAATCAATACGAGTATATAATATGTTATTAATTTATTTAACTAAAAAATATGTGTACATAATTAATTGATATATTTTACATGGAGATTTCTTTTCTCGGTTTCTAATAGCTATAGGCATGCCAAATAGATCCTATGCTTCTTTGTATAAAGTCAACTCTTGAGAAATTTTATCTTGATCCTGTTAGGGCACAAGCTTTTGAATAACTTCCCAGAGGCCTTTCATGATCTCCTTATCGGCTTGAATGTTAGGGTGGGCATAGAAAAAAATTGGATTAAGGTAAAACCCTGCAGCATGTAAGACATTCCACCTCTTATCAATCATCTCAAATACCTCCGAATATTTGCTTGCATCATCACCAAAGGCTTTTGCAATAGCCTCTTTGGTTCTATCCATAGCCTCATAAATAAACCCCATGGCCGGCTTCCTCTCGTTATCAACAAGCTTCAAAACACGAACAAGAGGACCCGTGAGCTTGAGAACACGAACAACATTATTCCAAAAGTTAGTCATTTTAACTGTCCTCTCCGCCGCTTTTCCCTTTGGATCTCTTGCTCACTTGCTTTCCACCCACTTTTCGGAGCAAAACATCTTCCTTAAATTATTCTTTTGTTTATGGATGCTTGATAAAGTCAAAAATGAAGTGGCAAACCGCGTTGTCGCCGGTCTAAGAAGCTCTCGAGCATTGATTTGATCTCTCATCAACCCCAAAACCCAACCATGTGAATAAATGAAACCCGTCAACTCCATAGCACGACTCAAGGTCATCTTCACGAATGGTAGTTTTCCGATATCCTTAAGTATAAGATTGAGACAATGAGCAGCACACGGTGTCCAGTACATATGAGGATATTCATCCATCAAGTATTTACCTAGAACCAATAAATAAACATCTCAATAGTATTCAATCATTCAATTTTAAAGAAATTAGAAAGCACATCAATCAATATCAAATAAATTAAATCAAATCTAAAATTCCATACCGGCTAATTTGAGACTAGCATGATTATCCGTCACAATTTGCACAACATTC
>BQKN01000854.1:125314-144208 GCA_022839385.1 Asparagus kiusianus
ATCTTTCACTATGAAGAGAAATTTTACAACACTCTCAATTTTCTCACAACCCAATCCCAACTCTGAAAATTGCTTATAATTTTTAGAGTTGGGATTGGGTTGTGAGAAAATTGAGAGTGTTGTAAAATTTCTCTTCATAGTGAAAGATTTGCAGCAGCCCGTGGACGTAGGCAATTTGTGCCGAACCACGTAAATCTTGCGTGTCCCCCATTTTTGAGCATTTATTTAGCTTTCTCTTAAATCTGGCAATAGGGGAATCCGAGTAGTTTCCCAACAGATGTAGGTACTGAAACAGTTGCCACTTGTTATCCTAATAGTCAATGGAAGCAGCCTTAGTACATAATAGTAGATTAATATGATGATATGATAAAATGAAGGATGCGTGAGAATCATAAAGGGTTTCTGCAAAATGAATGGAAATGTCTCAACTCTCAAGTTGTAAATGATATGTGGAGGTGACATAACGGGGGTAAGAGATAACAGATGCATGTCCCATGACTAAGAAGGAGGGGGTTGGTGTCACTATAGGGTGAAGGAGAAGGGACGAATGTCCTGCGACTAAGAAAGAGGTGGAGAGGTGGCATTATATGGTAGAAGAAGGGACACATGTCTCATGACTAAGATGGAAGTCGGTGGAAAGGGGAATCTGGTCCCCCTTTCTCCCCTCATGATCCCTTTCTTAACAAAAACAAGAAGGACAAAAGGAGGAACGAAAGAAGAGTATAATAAATTGGAAGAGGAGGAAAATCAAGGGAACTATTAAAGGATTGCAAAAAACTATTTATTGATTTTAGAAATAACGAATTGTTTGGCTTTCAACTAATACAACTTAGTTGGATGTTAGGTAGAATTAAAATAATTGAGAAATCAAGATAGGATGTAAGTACTATTGTATAGGCATACATTATGCATTGAGTTAGATGTTGTATTAGTATTTAGTAGTACTTGAGTAGTCATGTAAGGAACTTGGAATGTAGAAAATATGGAAGCATATCCTTTAATCACAAAAAGGTATCATGATGGGGAAAGAGGACTAATTAAATAACCCTCTCCACTAATTTTCATATTAGTAAAGATACATGTGTCCCTTCTCTCTCACCCTGTAGTACCACCTCTCCACCTCCTTCTTGGTCATGGGACATGCGTCCCTTCTCTCTCATCCTATAGTGCACCTCTCCACCACTTTCTTAATCTTGAGAAATTCCCTCTCTCTTACCCTGTGATGTGACCTCTTCAGCTCCTTCTTAACCATGGAATGTCTTCTTTCCCTCTCATCCTATAATGTCACTTCTCCATCTCTTTCTTAGTTATGTGTTATGTGTTATGTGTCTAGTCTCTCTCACTATGTGATGTCAACTCTCTTAATTCATAATGAATTAATAAATGCCTGTAAATCATATATAAATGTGGGTGTTATAGATAGAGAGAGAATTATCGGTACTATCTAAATTATTATTTTAGTGGGGAAGAAATAGATGAACCTTATTTAGTGTGAGGATGCTCAAAATATAATTTGAAGATCTATTGTGTAGACTCTTCACTTGACTTGATAAAAGATAAGTGTTGGCTTAACTATGTAACCGGTTTAGACTAGAGAATGGGGAGGAGGACATTAACTATAAGTTTTATAGGATGCTGTTTCCTCTGATTTTTCTAGAGGTATCCCCATAAAGTTTCATTAAATACACTGAATTGCTTCTCGTCCTGCTGTGCTTCTACTCAATGTTACATTACACGCTAGGCGCTTCTAGGCGTCGGACTTGGCGCCCAGCGCTTAGTCGCCTAGGCGGACGCCTAAGCGGTTTCTGGGCGTTTTTTTCTTTCTTCATTTAAGTGGTGGTCGATGAGGTTTTGTTGAAGGTCGGATGAGGTAGTGGAGGTGTTCATATTTGGAGGTTAATGGAGTTTGGAGGACGTATAGGCTACGACACATAAAATCACAATCAAGGCCTACAGGGTGCAATCCACGTAAGCAGACAATGCTCCTCTAAACGCTCGTAAAATCTAGGTGGGCAGCCTAAATACCGCCTAGACGTTAGGCGCTAGTTAGGCGGTCTAGGTACCGTCTAGGCCTAGGCGTACGCCTAAGCGGACTAGGCGGAGGTTTTTTAAAACAATGCTTCTACTTGTGGATTATTTTACATCTTGGTCCTTCATTTGGTGTTTGTCTGTATGTGTACTATGGCCTTTCAGTGGGGCGTTCTCATGTTTTGTGCGAGTGGAGAGAAAAGGAGGGCAACTGATATGTTCAATTATGCAGAACAGCTGTGGGATATAAATTCTTGGTTTCTATCAAGCTATAAATTGTTTTGTTTGGTTTCGTTTGCTTCTTTAGTGAACTAATAGGCTCCATTCAGCTCATTGGTAATTGCAAGATTTGTCATGTGGCTCCTCTCATGTCCTATGTTTTCCCCTGCAAATAATGCTGAAAGTGTTGCTTCTGTCTTTAAGTTAAAATTACAACATTGTATGCAGTTAATTAACTTGGCAAAATGACGTTATATTTATCATTTATGTATGATGACATAGTGTCTAAGGATAATGCAATTTCTGAATTGCACTGTGTACAATGTTGAGAAACTTAAAAAATTCTTTTTTGTGCGATTTGAGAATGTTGCAACTTATGCAAAGGAATTCCCCATTTTTTGTGGATATTAAAATATTAAAGCCCAAGGCATATTGTCCTCTGGGTAATAAAATGGAGCCAAAGTCTCTGCTGCTAGCAATAACTTAATAATCCACAAACAAGAGGTATAAGGTTCTACCAAACAAATATTTAGCATATGGCAGGTATAAAAGCCAATTAAGCGTATATATTTGTTTGTAAATATGCCATGATCAATGTGTATGCCAGTTAAAAGGAGATTAAACCTAAATGGACATGGGTCTAGGCAATAAAAATGAATGTAGTTGTTGCGATTCAATCCCCTCACTGGAGCTGAATGAAAGCAAAGGACTCAGTAGCCCCAAATATTTCGGATAAAGACTTTGTTGATTTTAACCCTCTTAGCATGTTGCAGTGTATGATACCAATTTCTGGCCTTACTGCAAAGCCTATATTCTTCCCAAGTGGCACTATTTTTATATTAGGGTTAACTACAGACAGGCTTCCTGTAGTATTGTTGTTTTAAACCTACGACCCATCTAATTTTACTTTTGCAGGGACACCCCTGAGTAAACCTTTATTTTTTACTCTTTTATCCTCGGGGCTTCTATTTGTCAAAAACAATTTCCTTTTTCTCTAAGAGTAAAAGAGTCAAAACAATTCACTCAGGGGGCCTATCTGCAACAAAACTATAAGGGTAGTATGTTCAAAACAGAGATACTACAGATGTCTGCGTGCAATTAGCCCTTTATTTTATGCTAAATCAGGTTCCTTTTAACTTTAGTTGTGGATAATGTATGCTATTGCAGTTTTCAAACAGTTCTTGATACCCATGTAATACCTTCAAAGGGCCTCACTCAGTATTGAGGTGCCTTTCCACCGTAGTTTCTGCTTAATTGTTCTCTAGTGCTGCGGCATTAGATTACTTCATTTAGGAGTCAATAAGCAACGATTTTTCCCATACATAGCCTACAAGGCTGTGAATGTTTTGATTATTTTGATGTTGACTTGAGGAAATTATTTCATGTTTGCTGAACTTTTTATGTTTCTTTTGGACAAAATAATTATCTTTCTCCATGCATCCCATATTCTTGTCACAAGCTTATGTCTTGTATTATCAAAGTTTAAACTTTATAGGGTTAACTGTGGGTAGACCGCCAGATAGTTAGCTGTGGATGGACTCCCTGAGTGGATTTTATTTATTCATTTAACCTTAGAGAAAGATTCAATTGCTTTTTGACAAATAGACCTCCCGAGGGTAAAATAGTCAAAAGTTTTCGCACAGAAGGTGTATCTGCAATAATAGAACTATAGGGGTCCTGTCTGCAATTGGGTGATAGCACACGGGGTCTATTGACAATTAACCCAAGTTTATATTGGTTCTGAGCTCTGAGTTCTGACCTTTGACATAGGTTTTTATGGTTTCCCCCCTTGTTCCTTTTCTTTTCATTTCATCTTTTGCAGTTTCCTGTTGGTCGTATCCATCGTCTCCTGAAGTCCCGAATCGCTGCAAACGGTAGAGTCGGAGCTACTGCCGCAGTATACTCCGCAGCTATTCTTGAGTACTTGACTGCTGAAGTCTTGGAGTTAGCTGGCAATGCGAGCAAAGATCTGAAGGTTAAGAGAATCACTCCAAGACATCTTCAGCTTTCAATTAGAGGCGATGAGGAGCTTGATACCCTTATCAAAGGGACAATCGCTGGAGGTGGTGTGATCCCTCACATTCACAAGTCCCTCATCAACAAATCCTCCAAAGATTAGAGTTCCAGTTTTCAAAAGTTTTATCTATTATTTTTCTCATTGTTGGTAACCATAACTCTAGATCTTTCGTATCTTCGTATCTGGATGATTGGCTATCTTTTTGGTGGCAATAAGCTGTGCCCACGTGGAGCTTCAGTTGCTTTAGTTCCATGGGATTCTTTGAATCATTCTGCAGAAAGTAGAAGATATGAACAGTCGTTTTTTTATGACGCGTCTCTTTCCTATTTTGCGTTGTGAAGCTTCATCCTGATGTGTAATTTGGTGAATATATTGATTTTCTTTGACTGCTAATTTGTTTTCTGGCTAATTACTTGACCTATTGAAGAGGATGGAAGTCTTTCTTTGTACTCTCCTTTTCCCCTTTTTTTTTTTTTTTGAAAATCATAGATGAGCAATCTAATGGAGATGAGTAATGAAGTAGAAGATTGAGATGTTCGACTTGTAGTTTTCTGAAGACGTCTATTTTGACCAATGAACAAATGAAGAAAGCCTAGACGAGTTGCAGTTGTTAATCCGCTCCTACATATTTCTTGCTAGAAAAAGTTTTTTCTTATGTCAAACCATGACATTTACAACGTATACTTTAATAATGTTTTGTGGGGTTTTGCTTAGCATGGAAGAGAGTTTTATTATATATGTATATTATAATATATAGAGAAAAGGCAGTGATGCGATGCATGTGGGCTAATGGCTTTTATCATGCTGGGGATTCTCTGCACGAAACAGAATATTGTTTGATGGCTGTTCATAAAACTTGTGTGTTAGGTCCACCACTAGCACATGACCCCAACATTACAGCACAAATGTCGCATGCATAGTGCATGTCCGTGGAAAGGACAAGATACTCAAATTTAAATTAAATGAGAGAAAGAGAGAGAGAGAGAGGAGAGAGAGAGAGAGAGAGACTTGGATGATGAGAATGAGATCACAGGAAGGTGTTGGGGAATTTTAGTCTCCTAGCCTACTTACTACTACAATCTGCACAAATTAAAAATCAACCCACAATCGACAAAATATAAACAATCATAATAAAAAAGAAAGAACACTGAGATTTACGTTATTCGGTAGACCAACTTTGACCTACATCCACAGGGCAACAATACGAGAAATCCACTATGTATCAGGAAGAATTACAAAAGGAACCACTTAACTCTCATCTCTCAATCTCTCAACCTCACATACATAATCAATTCACATATTCTCTCCAAAGCCCTCTCGTTACAATCTTTTGAACGGACAAAGACTGTGAAACCATCTCCTAATGATATAATCTTTTGCACAGACAAAGGCTACGAAACTCTCGCTTCTCGCACAATATTCTTGAATCAGGCAATGCCCTCTGGTAAACCTAGATTACAAGAATATTGGCTCTCTCACTTCTCCTCTTCTTGGTTTTTCCTCCAACAATAAAAGAAAATATATAAGAAAATCAAAACCCTATTTCTAACCTTACTTCTTAATTAGAATAGGATTCAAACTCCTAATCATGATAAGACCCAATCTCCTAATCATAATAGATCTCTAATTCTATATAATTCTCTTGAAGTTATACAAAGAATCAAAGACAAAATTCTAACAATCTCCACATTGGATTTGATTTCCAAACTCACTTGAAGATATATCATTGTTATCTTGAAACTTTGTCTCTCCCGTTAGAGTCTTCTATTTCTTTCGCACTTCAAATCGAAGCACCTACACTCCAAATCAGAACACATGCACTCCAATTGTATGCCCCTATGACCCTCACTTTCATCAGTCTCTCTGTGGCGCTTCCACCTCTCTTGTGCGCACCAAGAGATCTTCGCCACCTCCGACATTAGAAGCAAATCAACCATGTTTCTCCTCCTGAATTGAACTTGATAGTAGCATCCCCAACTTGTTGTCCTCGCACTCCACTTGCATCGCTCGTCTCAAATTATATCTGTGCATCTTTCCTACTCCACACTATGAGCTGGATGTCTCTATCTCCTCCATCATTTAGCTTGGACCGAATATGAGCGCTCATCTTCTTCAAGTCTAATGCCACCATCTCCATCAGTATGAGTGTCACTCAGTTGTGCCTGCTTGTAAGCTCCACCTAATTTGGCACTGTCCTCCTTGAGTCTACACACCAACCAACTACTGCTCCTGCGATGACTCTGAATAATTATATACTGACAACTCTACTACTAAAATCACATCTGATTCTCTATGCCAGTCTCATCTGTCTCATACTCGTTTACCCTATCTGTAGAGGTGTTATTGAAGCGGATACGGTTTGGATATGGCACTTACCATATCCATATCCACTTTTTATAAACGATACGGATTATCTTCGGTAAGAAAAAACTTTAACATTATCCGCACTCATCGAAAACAGATACGGTTCAGATATTTGAGAATAGGATCGGATATGATCACATATATAAACGGATATTCGACAAATGGATATGAATTGAATATGAATTAGTACACCTATGCATTAATTACAACCAAATGGGTAAATGTATATGGTTGTAGGCTTCCCAAGCCCGGGGTTAGGACATTGAACAGCTATCTGTAACTCACAGGTAGCATTTTTTCAAATTAAAGAATCATATATCATATCAATTCACAAGTTATGAGATCATCATAAAGTCTGGAGCAACCCATTCCTATTATTCTTGAACAGAAAAATATATAACATTACGGGAAAATGTAGAACTTTTTCATGTACATACTCAGAAAAAATTTCTAAGAAAAATACTACTAATATTATTGAAAACAACCATATACCAGACCAATTTATAATCCACATTTGTCATTATTAAACACCAAGTCAAAGATCGAATTGTTAATAAGAACATGATAACCTTTAATTAGACCTTATGTAATAACAAAGCTGTCAGTTTTAGAGAAACCTGTACCTATTTTAAGATGACGAGATCTGATGATGGCGGGAGACGAGGTGAGAGATCCGAAGACGAGGCGGGAAAACTAGCCGAGGCACGATCTGATGAGGCGAACTGGCCGAAGATGAGGCGGGATCTTACAAAGATGACGCGGGCGACAAAGACGAGGCGGTCTAACTGGACGAAGCAGGCGAATAGCGAATGGCGGTGGACAGCGAAGACGCAGGTGAACTAGACAATACGGACTGGACGAAGAAGCAAACTGGACGAGGTGGGGACGCGGGCGAACGGCGAATGCCGACGAATGGCGAACGCTGACGAACGGCGAAGATGACCCGAATCACGACGAACGGCGGGACGCGGACGAGACGGCGAACGGGTTGTAGTCTTGTAGAAATTAAGTGGAGGCTGGATATCACATAGTGGAGGCTAGGGTTTTTAGTTGGGTTTTGGGTTAGCAGTTACGAGTTTGCAACTTTGGATACGACCCGAATCCTTATGGTTATTACATTACGGATATTCGTATCTACAAACCTCATATCTGTATCTGAATCCGTATAAAAAAAAAATCGGATCTGGATCTGTATCTGAAACCCTATCCACCCGGTTTTAAAAATAGCTTACCATATCTGCATCCGTTCAGATACAGATGGGGATTGGTTCGGATATATCTGAACCGTTTGGTACGCCTACCTATCTGCTATCAGATCTATCTCATCATTACCATCATAAATTTTTAGCACTTTCTAACCAATCTAATCAAAATCTGAAAAATCAAACCCTCCTATCGCGTTCAGAGCACTCTAAAACTTAGGAATTAAGTCCTGGATCACTGAAATCAAGCTTTGATTCATCAATCTATTGGCAAAACTATCTGAACCATCCGATGTGCATCCATAACACCAAACACCAAACAAAACTCCACATCGGATTAGTAGACCGCAATTAGACAATCAGATCACGTGAACTGCTTCTCATAATTCTTTCATGTTGACCCCACTGGCTAAATTTTCTTTTCTTCCCACACGTGTGAATCTCCTCACGTGTTGCTACTTTTTTGACTCTTGCATGCGAACGACCAAACCAAAAACCATCTATGTTACTGCTCTTGCCGTCGCCCACTCTTGCCGCCACTCGGCCTTCCTTTTTTTCCTTTTGTCTTCATCTTGATTCTTGAACGTCGCCGATCCTTACTTTTGTACGACATCTATCTTGCTAACTCGCTCCTGGATCCATCATCATGGCTCTGATACCACTTGTTGGGGAATTTTAGTCTCCCCGTCTACTACGATCTGCGCAACTTGAAAACCAACCCACAATTAACAAGATGTAAAACAACCCTAATTAAGAAGAAAGAACATCGAGATTTATGTGGTTTGGTTGACCAACTTCAACCTACATCCATGGGGTAACAATACGAGAAATCCACTATGTATCAGGAAGAACTACAAGAGGAACCACTCAACTCTCGTCTCTCAATCTCTCAACCTCACATACATAATCAACTCTCATATTCTCTCAAAAGCTGACTCGTTACAATCTTTTGAACGGACAAAGATTGCGAAACCCTCTCCTAATAATATAATCTTTTGCACAGACAAAGACTACAAAACCCTCGCCTCTCGCACAATATTGTTAAATCAGGCTATGCCCTCTGCTAAACCTAGATTACAAGAATATTGGTTCTCTCACTTCTCCTCTTCTTGGTTTTTCCTCCAACAATAGAAGAATATATATAGAGAAATCAAAACCCTATTTCTAACCTAACTTCTTAATTAGAATAGGATTCAAACTCCTAATCATGATAAGACTAATCTCCTAATCATGATAGATCTTTAATTCTATCTAATTCTCATGAAGTTATACGAAGAATTAAAGAAAAAATCCTAACCGATAAAACCATTTCTCTCAGTGGTCATGAAATGAAGTAAAATTTTCTTATTTGTACGAGACAAAGTCTGCCTGTATGGATAGTTAAACATGTATTCTAGCAGTGTTCTCTACCTTTACGAGATAAATTAAAATTAAATCACAAATGAATCACTAGCTAACAGTATCATATATGAAGAGTAAACATTATAAATATTATGTGTGTTGCATTCAGTTCGGATATGGCTCGGATATTATACTTATCATATACATATCCGCTTACTCATCTCGGATACAGATACGGATACGAATATACCTTGGTAAGAAAAATTTATATTCATATCCACTAAAATCTGATACTGTTACGGATATACATGCGGATATATAAGTGGATATGCCTGCGGATATAAAACGGATATGAGAAAACTAGACAGTATTAGAAAAATATAGTTCACGTGATACAAAAGCTAAGATTACTCTTCCTAATCATCAAAATTAGCCACAAACCCATAATCTAAGAATTAAAACTATTGAAAGATATTTCGGATACGGATCCGGATATTTCACTACAAAACCATATTCATAACCATATCCTATCGGTTATAGATTTGAGTAACCACATATCTGTATCCTAACGGAGACTGATACGGATATTTCCTCGAATAGGAATACAGTTTAGCATCGCTAGTTCAGATCAACCATTAGCACGTGGTCCTAACATTTATTTTGCGCAAATTTGCATTACATTTTGCATGATAAGTTTCCGTGCATGTACAAGACAATGCATCTACTTAAATTTTAATTGAAAAAAGAGAAGTGTAGACTTGGATGATAAAAATGAGACCTCAAAAAGAGTCCGACCTCTTAATTATATTGTAAGATTTCTTATACGCACAAGGTACTCAATCTAATCCAGATGGATAGTTAAACAAGTACTACAAGCATACGCCCTCTCAAAAATATCAAACAAAGGACCCCGCAAGTTAACATCATCGTATAAGAACGCAGCTTCTCAAAAATATCAAACAATAACACAAGGAAAGGAACCGTATATAAGAAAATGTGTAGATAGGCATGAAGAATAGAACCCAATAGAAGCTAAAATCTTGCTGAAGGGAGCAATTTCTTCATAACAACACAACGCAAAGAGCCCAACACTAATTAGCATAAAGCCCATACTACAAATCAATAACGCAACTAACGGAGACATACTCTCTAAAACCAATAATCATAATCCCATAAAAGAATCACCTCCCTCTGACCTCTCAATCACACACTCATATAGCAGAGAACCTTGGAACTGAAACAGGGAACCTGTTGATCTCCTCCATCCAAGGACTCTTCTCCTTCGAAGGATTCACAGTCCTCAACGCTTTCCAGACTGCGCTGTTACACTTGAATCCAGACCCGAACGCAATCTGCCACACTCTATCTCCCCTCTTCATCCTTCCCTTTGCCTCTGTATAAGCCAATTCATACCAAAGAGAACTGCTAGAGGTATTTCCAAACCGATACAAAGTCATCCTTGAAGGCTCCATATGCCACTCAGAAAGCTGCAAGTTCTTCTCCAATTCATCCAAGACCGCCCTTCCTCCTGCGTGAATGCAGAAGTGCTCAAAAGCCAGCTTAAAATCGGGTATATATGGCTTTATCTTCATCTTCAACACTTTTCGTCCCACTAGAGTAGCAAAGAAAAGCAACTGTTCAGACATTGGCAACACAAGAGGACCTAAAGTAGTGATATTCGTCTTCAATGCATCTCCTGCAACTCCCATGAGATCTTTCGACAGAGAAACGCCGATTTTTCCCTTTTCATCCTCTTCTTGAGTCACACAGCTAAAACATTTGTCATCAGATCCTTTGTGGGTTCGAACGGTGTGAACCAACTGATACTTAGATCGCCAGCGATCGCTCCTCTTGTTCGATAACAAGATCGCAGCTCCCCCCATTCTAAACAAACAGTTCGACACAAGCTTCGATCTATCATTCCCAAAATACCAATTCAGAGTAATATTCTCCATACTAACAACCAGCGCGTAAGAATTCGGATAAACCTGAAGCAGATTCTTCGCAAGGTCAATCGAAATCAGACCAGCGCTGCAACCCATCCCACCAAGATTATAGCTCACAATATTCCCCCTCAGCTTATAATGGTTCACAATCATAGCAGAAAGCGACGGCGTCGGATTGAACAAGCTACAATTGACCACCAATATCCCAATATCCTTAGCCCTGACCCCCGTCTTCGCGAAAAGCTCATCACAGGCACCAAACATGACAACCTCCGCCTCTTTCCTCGCGCTCGCCATCGAAGGATTCGGGGGCACATTGGTGACCGCCTCGGGGAGGTATGTTTCCTCGCCAAGGCCCGATCTTTCTAGAATCTTCCTTTGGAAGTCGAGGTTCTCGGGGGTGAAGGATCCAATCAGGGCTGATCTCTCCATGAACATTGACCGAGGGCATTTGCGGTTGAGTTCGGGCTTATAACACGAGAAATTGAGTAAATAAACGGGGCGAGGGCGAGTGAGGAAATAGACGCTGGAGAGCACAACGAGGAGCGCAGAGCAAACGACTGCAGATATGAGATTGAAGCGGAGGAGGTGGTAGATATCGAGGAAGTCACGGCGAGAGAGCGAGGAGAGGTTGGCCGCCATGGCGGCGGCCAGGGGGATCAAGAAGAGGTACATTGCGTGGGTGATCACGTAGTGATACCCAAGCTTTACGTATTTGAGCTTTACTGATTGCTTGAAATCTGGGAGCTTGGATGAGGATGATGATGACAAGTTTTGTGATGCCGTGGTTGGTTTTGGATCCGCCATTGTTGGAGAACTCTGAAAAATATTGGATCAAAAATCGCATGAACGTCAAAAACCTGATCTTTTTTTTTATAAAAATCGGATTTTTACACAGAAATTGAAGGAAAGGAGGGATTTTGATTGAGACCCAGATCGAGAAACTGACCTTGAAGCTTGATTCCGGCCTTGGATCGGCGAAGAAACGCTTGTCGAATCTCTACAAGATCTTTTCTAAAAATCTAATTTTTTATTTTTTTTATTTTTTTATCTCTTGTTCAAAAAAGGAGGCGAAGCTTGAGGGGGGGCTCGACGCAGGAGCCAGGAGGGGGGACCTTTTATTTTTGATGGAAGATGGTAGGGTACGCAACGAGACCGCGGTGTTGGTAGAAATTTGCAAATTTAGAAAAGAGAAGGATTGTTTTGGGAAAAGAAAAGGAGAGAGTTGGTGGTGGTGATTAGATGGCGGATTAGTCAAAGCTTTTGGGGTCAACCGTAGAAACCTATGGGGGGGGAACACTGCTGTATATTTAGACTCTTCTTAATACAATATTATAATTTTAGACTTGCAGAGTTATATTATAATTTTAGACTTGCAGAGTTTTTCTTGGACTCTGATTACCAACCTCTAAAATCCGTATTGGATCCTTTGGACTTTTTCATGGACGTTGTTTGAAAAGGATTAAAACCCTCCTGACAATTTTTTTCAATTAAACTTTAATAGTTATACTTGGGAGAATTTTTTGAAAAAGAATTCTTTTTCAAAAATAGTTAACAAAATCGACCGTTTTGTAAAATTATTTAGCAAAATTGAGAACTTTTTAAAAGAGGCCAACTTTGTAAAAATCCAGCTTTAAAATATACAGGAATACTAACCCGTGTATTTAGTTATCATTAATTAAATCTTAAGGCCTTGTTTAGTAAAGTATTAAAAGAAGGATTAAGAGGTTTAATTTGTCCTTATCTTTCCGAACATGTTAACTTGGTCAAAGGGGTAAGAAAAGCATTAACAGAAATTAAGGGATGTTAACCTGTCGGTTGGACGAGTTTACTACTCCGCGTGAGAACGCAGAGTAAGAGTCAACAAAATAAAAGCAAATCTTTCTCTTTTATTAACAAAGCTTCTTTTTTATGACTATTTGATTGAAATTCATGTATGGTCCTCTGAGGAATTTGTCAGTGAAGTGGAACCCGGATGAAAAAAAAAAAATTGGAGAACTTGATGGGATTTATACGAAAGCTCATGTATTTGCTGATGATAAGCCTAAAGATCCAATAACATAGTAAAATGATGTGGTCTTTTCCACTAGGATGTAGTTTATATGTTTTTGACTATGTTGAAAGGTTTAATTTGCTCTGGAGTTCTCAAGACCGGATTTTGAGTTCATGGATTTTATATTTGATATAGTCTTTGTTAGGAAATTAGGTTGTTGTTTAGACCGAATTTAACACAATAATCAGATTTGAACAGTTAATAAAATCCAAACAATGACATATTAAAATTATAGCACAGAAATGAAATTGATTCAAATAAAATAAGTAAAGTTTAGTAATACGGCCTGATGATCGAAGCGTGCAAATTAATATCCCAAGAATCTAATTGTCCCCTCTCGTACGGGGCTACGCGACAATAGATCTCGGAGATACGACGACCCTTAATCAGGCGACCTCCTTATCGTCGACGTGAACTTCAAGAAGGCTTTGCGAACTCTGCAAGACTTTCAGGGAACCAGCGAAAGTGTAACAACAGAAAGATATTTTCAAAAAGAGAATTAGAAGAGAATAGATTTGTTGTTAATCTACATTTTAGCCCTCACAGCTACAGGTCCTTATATAGGATGAAAATCGCTGTTAAGATCCACAATTATCGCCCGTTTAGATCCACGATTAGTACCGTTTAGATCCACAATTATCGTCTGTTTAGATCCGAAAATCTCGCACCCGTTTAGATCCACCAATCTCACCCATAAATGCTTAACCGGACTTTGAACCCTCGAGGTGTCGACTCATATCGTCTTTCGTGTCAACCAGAGGGTGTCGACTCGTCTTGTTGTCTTGTTCGTTCATTCGTGTCGACTAACACCGCCTTTCGTGTCGACCATAGGGTGTCGACTCGTCCTATCGTCTCGTTAGTTCATTTTGACTAATATCGTCTTTCGAGTAGCAAAAAATAAAGATTCAAAATAGAGCAGGTTAAGGGCCCCTCAATCCGAAGCTGCATTTGTGTCCGCAAGTCGTGGGTGCGCGCGCCTCCTGACCCGACCCTGGCCCGGTTCGGTTCGGTGCGCGAGTGTGTGGTGTGGAGCATAACTCATATTTCCTTCCAAGCATAGGAGAGAAAGGAAAGGCTTATAAACAGTCTATCTTCTCATCTCCTTTCCAATGTGGGACTAAAATTTTCCACTACAAAGTCATATTTTAAGTTACAACTCTAACAATCCCTCACATAACTTAAAACTTAAAATAATTCAGAAATAAGAGTAAAAGAAGAACTTTGAAAATAAGATTGGTGTTCCCTTATACTATGTAATAGGTAGAGGTACCTTTCGGTTTGAACCTTCACTTAGTAGCAGTTGTATAGATCCGTGAGAGCTTGGTGGACTATGCCTTGAACCAGTCCCATTTATCGGATTTCTACATAAAGCACACATAGTACAGTTTTGAAGAATTCTAAGCGAGTTGTGCTATTTCGGCCTTGCGCAGGTATCTTTCATGTGTGTTACTTGGGAGCAGCCCTGATCCTATAGTTACGGCGTTACAACTACACACATATAAGTGAATCCTAATAAGGATGCGAGCAAGTAAGCATCCTGCCCATGGGTCTTGGATTCATTAAGAGCTAAACTTATCCTTTCACTTGCTTTTATGAGTATTGATCATCCTAGGAATGGGAGCAAATAAATTCAGTGCTCCTCATAATTAATCACTCATCCAATTTGTTTCTACCCATTGAACCTCTACGAGGTTAGGTTACCATTGTTGTGATTTTCCTTGTGGGCTTAACATCATCTCCCTCGATGATTCTAAGACCACTTCTCTAGATAAGCCTTTAGTCAAATGATCTGTAAGATTTTTCTTTGATCTTATAAAGTCTAAAGCTATTACATGATTTTTTATTTTATATCTCAAGGATTTATGCCGCACTTTTAAGTGTCAATTCATTTTCACATTTGCATTCTCTTGGTGATATTTATCAATCGTTGACCTGTAATCATAATGAATAGAAATAACTAGTAATGGTTTTTGCATTAATGGAATTTCAGTTAGTAAATCTTTCAACCATTCAGCTTCTATACTAGTAGCATCAAGAGCTATCATTTCTGATTCTATTGTACTTCTAACCACTACAGCTTGTTTAGTAGATTTTCATGAAATGGCTCCTCCTCCTAAAAGGAACACAAATCCAGTGGTAGATTTTACATATACTGAGTCACTAATCCAATTTGTATCTGAGTATCCTTCTAATACAGATGTATAACCTTTATAATGTAAACTATAGTTCATAGTTCCTTTTAGATATCTCAAAATTCTTTCTAAAGCATCCTAATGACTCTTATCAAGATTTGATGTATATCTACTAAGTCTATTTACTACATAAGCAATATCAGGTATGTGTAGTTTGTCAGAAATCCTAATGATCCAATTATTTATGCATATTCTCTTTGTAATTAAGGATAACCTGTATTTTTCTTTAGATGTACATTAGGATCATAGGGAGTAGAAACAGGTTGACAGTTTGGATCATAAAAATTCTTGAGGATTTTCTCTATGTAGTGTGATTGTCATAGCACATATCCATTCTCATTCTTCAAGATTTTAGTGTTAAAAATTAGTCAGCTTGACCTAAATCTTTCATGTCGAATTTTTGTGATAAGAAGTGTTTGATTTCATTTATGGTTTGTATGTCAGAACCAAAAATAAGAATTCATCAACATATAAGCATAAAATCATAATTTTGTTGTTATTGTCTATTTTATGATATACACACTCATCTGTTTGATTAATTTCAAACCCATAAGATAGTATGATCTCATCAAATTTTATGTGACATTGTTTTGGAGCTTGTTTGAGGCCATAGAGTAATCTAATAAGCTTGCATACCTTCTTCTCTTGTCCAGAAGCAACAAATCTCTCAGGTTGATCCATATAAATTTCTTCATCTAAATCTCTATTTAAGAATGTAGTTTTAACATCCATTTGATGTATTATTAATTTAAGAATGGATGTTAGATCTATAAGGACTCTAATGATAATAATCCTAGCTACTGGAGAATAGACATTAAAATAATCATTATCAGATTTTTTGGTATATCATTTAGCTACTAATATGGCTTTATATTTATCTATTATTCCATCAGGTCTAAGTTTCTTTTTGAATACCCATTTACATCCTATAGTTTTGCATCTTGGAGGAAGATCAGTGAGTTACCAAGTATGGTTTTGAACTATAGATTGAATCTCATTATTATAACTTCCTTCCAAAATGGAGCAGCTACTGACTTCATTACGTCCTCAAATGTAATTGGAGAATCTTCTACAAGTAATGCATAAAAGTCTTCATGAACCTTTTCTATTCTAGTTCTCTTACTTCTCCTAGGTTACTCTGGACTTTCTAGTGGTCTAATTTATCTAGAACTGGTTTCACCTTGGCTAGAACTAGGATCTGGATAGTTAGGGGCTGTGTTGTTTACTCTTGTTTTATAAGAAAAAATATTTTCAAAGTAGTGTGCATCCCTAGCTTCAATAATGGTGTTATTGCTTATCTCATTAATATCAGAGTTGATTATTAAAAATCTATTTGCATTACTATCAGAAGCATAACCAATAAAGATTCCATCTACAGTTTTAGGGCCAATCTTCTTTCTCTTATTTTTAGGTATCTTAATTTTTGTTAAGCATCCTCACACTTTTAGATGATCTAAATTAGGGTTTCTATTCTTCTAAATTATGTAAGGGGTTTTATCAGAATTCTTGAATAGAATTCTATTTAATATATGACAAGCAGTCATGAGAGCTTCTCCCCACAAATTCTCTGGCACACCAGAATTAATTAACATTGAGTTTATCATGTCCATTAGTGTTCTATTCTTTCTTTTAGCTACTCCATTAGACTGAGGTGTATATGGAGTAGTTATTTCATGAATGATTCCATTTTTTTCACAGAATTGTTTTAGTTCATTAGAAGTGTACTCACAACCTCTATATGATCTTAGTATTTTAATTTTTCTATCCAACTGATTTTCAACTTCTACTTTATATATTTTGACTTTGTTTATAACTTCATCTTTGGTCTTAATTAAGTAGAGATAACAATATTTGGAACAATCGTCTATAAAAGTTACAAAGTACGTATTACCTCCTATAGATGTTCTTCCAGAATCACAGACATCACTATAGACGAGTTCTAATATCTCAGAATCTCTATCAATAGTTTTAAAGGGTTTCTTAGGAAGTTTAGCTTTTGAATTATATTAAGATACATCAATCTTTAATTGAATTATAATTCACATGTCCTAATCTTTAATGTGAAGTGATAGAAGGTTTGATATTCAAAGCCATTGGAGATGCAAAAGTAGAATTCTTAATATTCAATTTAAAAAGACCATCACATAGAAATCATTTTCCAAAGAAGTTCAATCCCTTAGTTATTACAACTTTATTTGATTCAAAAATAAGCTTATAGCCTTGTTGCACTAACAAAGATCTGCTAATCAAGTTTCTCCTAATATCCGGTACATGATGGACATCCTTCAGGATCAAAGTCTTATCCAAAATCAGTTTTAGGTTGATTCGACCTATTCCAGATACAAGAGTCACATTATTATTTTTCATTATCACAGTTCATCTACTTGAGACCTGATAAGTGGAAAATAGAGATTGATAAGAGCAAACATGAATATTAGCTCCAGTGTCAATCCACTAATCATTTGCTTGAAAGGTCATGTTTACTTTAGGGGTGAAGAGAACAGATCTGAAAGAAGTCTCAGCTGAACTAGAAGTCACCATGTTTACTTGTGACTTATTAGGTGGAGGTCCTTCCTTTCTAGACTTGGGTGGTTTTGTCTTCTTGTAAAAACAGTCCTTAGCAAGATGGTTGGTTCGTCCACAAACAAAACAGGCTCGACGTTTAGCTCCTTTCTTCTTTTGAAACTGGACAAGGTTCTTACTTTGATGAAAGGATTTCTTCTTAAATTTTTTAGTTTAATTTTGGTAGAATGGGCGTTTCTTGTGTTTGGGAAATGGTTTGGATTCAACATTGTTTACTTTGGATTCTTTGGGCTCGGATTTTGTCACATTTTTCTCCCTGAGTCTATGTTGCTCTTCGATTCTAATGGCATTCAACACTTGTTCAAGGGTAAGATCTCCTTGGGTATGGTTAAGGTTTTTGGCAAAATCTGACCATGACTCATGAAGTTTCTCTATAAGACAGACTATCTGAAATGTTTCATCTAAGATAGATCCATTCATTTTTAGTTGATGAACTATGTGTTTGAATTCATAAATTTTCTCATTCATTGGTTTAGAATCTACCATTTTAAATTTATTAAAATCAAAGGTTTTAAATCTTTTAATTCCTGTATCATCTAAACCATACTTCTTCTCTAGTGTTTCTCATAGAAATTTAGCATTAGTGATAGAATAATATATGTTATATAACCTATCAGATAAGGTTCCTAAGATTCTGTGAAGGCAAAGATATTCTATCTCTTGAGGTGTTCTCAAGATATGAATGTAATCTGTGGAGGAAGATTGCCTAGTGATTGGTCTAGATGAAGATGAGTTGTCGGGTTCAATTGCAATTATTAGATTTAGAGTCGTTAACCAAAATCTCATTTGGTTTTGCCGATGACGAAAATTGTTCCCATCAAACTTCTCTGGTTTAGCTGACAGAATTTTACTTGTTGTCATAATCTGATGAAGCATGAATAATTTCGTTATTATAATGCAACAGATATGATTTAAACATTCAAACAACAGAATCAAGTGTAGTATGTCG
>BQKN01000854.1:144218-161427 GCA_022839385.1 Asparagus kiusianus
TTGCTATTTAGACCAAAGTTAACACAATAATTAGATTTAAACAGTTAATAAAATCTAGACAATGTCAGATTAAAATTATAGCACATAAATAAAATTAATTCAAAATAAAATAAGTAAAGTTTAGTAATACGACCTGATGACCGAAGCGTGCAAATCATTGTCCTAAGAATCTAATTGTTCCCTCTCGTACAGGGCTACGCGGTAATAGATCTCGGATATACGACGACCCTCAGTCAGACGACCTCCTTCTCGTCGGCACAAACTTCAAGAAGGCTTTGCGAACTCTTCAAGACTTTCAGGGAACCAGCGAAAGTGTAACAACAGAAAGATAATTTCATAAAAAGAGAATAAGAAGAGAATAGATTTGTTGTTAATCTGTATTTTAGCCCTCATAGCTACAGGTCCTTATATAGGATGAAAATCGCTGCTAAGATCCATAATTATCGCCCGTTTAGATCCACAATTAGTACCGTTTAGATCCACAATTATCGACTGGTTAGATCCGAAAATCTCGCACCCATTTAGATCCACCAATCTCACCCATTAATGCTTAGCCCGATGCCGAACCCTCTAGGTGTCGACTCATATCACCTTTCGTGTCGACCAGAGGGTGTCAACTCGTCCTGTTGTCTCGTTCGTTCATTCGTGTCGACTAACACCGCCTTTCGTGTCGACCAGAGGGTGTCGACTCGTCCTGTCGTCCCGTTAGTTTCAACTAATATCGTCTTTCGAGTAGCATAAATCAAAGATTCAAAATGTAGTAGGTTAAGGGCCCCTCAATCCAGAGCTGCATTCGTGTCCGCATATCATATCGCCTTTCGTGTTGACCAGAGGTGTCGACTCATCCTGTTGTCTTGTTCGTTCATTCTTGTCAACTAACACCGCCTTTTGTATCAACTAGAGGGTGTCGACTCGTCCTGTGGCCTCGTTAGTTTCGACTAATATCGTCTTTCAAGTAGTAAAAAACAAAGATTCAAAATGTAGCAGGTTAAGGGCCTCTCAATCCGGAGCTGCATTCGTGTCCGCAGGTCATGGGCGCGCACCTCCCGACCCGGCCCGGTTCGGTTCGACGCGTGTGTGTGGTGTGGAGCAAATGCGAGACTAAATTTTCCCACTACAAAGTCATGTTTTAAGTTACAACTCCAACAGTCTTTGCTATATGTTTGATTGTAGGCCTGTCCAAAAAGCCCGTCGGCCCGGGTCCGGCCCGGAGCCCGGCCTGGCCTCGGCCCGGAAATCCTGGCCCGGGTCCGAGCTGCCTCAGCGACGCCTGGCCCGGGCCCTGCTCGGCCCGGAACAGGGCCGACGCCGGGCAAAAATCCGAGCCGGGCAGCCGGGCCCGGAGCCCGGCCCGGTGGCAACGGTCACCATTGGTGACCGTTGTCGAAAAAAGCCAGGCCGAGCCGGGCTAGCCCGGCCCAGCCCGGCCACAATGGTCACGAGAGTGACCGTTGTGGCCAAAACGGCTCGGCCCGGCCCAACCACAACGGTCACTTCCGTGACCGTTGTGGCCAAAACAGCCGGCCCGGCCCGGCCATAACGGCCATAAACGGTCTTTTGACCGTTTTGTCCTCAAAACGGTCAAAAAATGGCTATTTTGTGAGGTTATTTTGGTCATTTGCTTAGGGGGGCTGGTTCTATAAATAGAGGGGGGTTTTCATTTGTTTTCTTCACACCAAAACTCATCTACTTCTCTCTTATACTCTTATACTCTCTTATACTTTCTAATCCTTTCATCAAATTGCTTCCGGATCTGATTATGAAGAGCAAAACCTATCTCCCGATCTTGAAATAAGTCCTCCTACTGGGTCTACTCCTACCGAAGTTAATCCCGAATCCGGTGGCGACGAATCTGCACCAAGAGCTCCTAAAAGGCCAAGATCCGATGTGTGGAATTTTTACGAGAAGATCGACGTCACCAAGGATGAACACGATAGGATCCTCACCCAGAAGGCTAAGTGTGCGTTGTGCGGCAAGATTTTTCAAGCTCATCATAAGAGCGGCACCAACCACCTCAAACGCCATTTAGATAAACACAACAAAGGCCAGACTCCTTAATGTGATATCCGATAATCTATGATTTCTCAATCCTCCTCTTCTGGTAATCTCGGTAGTTGGAACTATGACGCTGCCAGAGCCAGGAAATACGTAATCAGGTTTATCATTCTTAAAAACCTTCCTTTTAAATTAGTAGAAGATGATGAATTTGAAGATATGTTTAGAGATGGTTTTTATCCTGCATTTAAAAAAATTTCTCGTCAAACCTGTCAACGTGATATTTTAAAATATTATCAGGAGGAACAAGGAAAAATAATTTCTTATTTTAAAATTTTAAACTATAAAATTTTTTAACTTCTGATATTTAGACATCTAGAGCACAAACTGGATATTTATGTATCATAGCACACTGGATTGATGAAAATTAGCAAATGTTTTAAATAGTTGTTTCTTTTATTGTAATAGAAGAGTCACATATTGGTATTAATGTTGCAAATTTAATAATTGAAGAACTTATAAAATTAGAAATTTTAGAAAGAATATTTTCTCTTTCACTAGATAATGCAAGTAATAACAATGTAGCTGTTGATTTTATCAGATCAACTTTATCATTGCCATGTCATGGTGATCTTTTTCATATTATGTGTATCTGTCATATTTTAAATTTAATTGTTCAAAGTGTATTTACTGAAATTAAACCCATGATAGAAAATGTTAGAACAGTTGCTTATATGCATAATGCTTCTGAACAAAGACTTAAAAGATGGAAAAAATTTTGTAAAAGAAAAAATGTAAAGCCCAGACTAATTCCAAAAGATGTTGACCATAGGTAGAATTCCACCTATGTAATGTTAAGTGTAGCAATAGAATATAAAAACATTATAACTGATTTTATAAACTATTATGCTTCTAGTTCTAGTTCTGATATCACTTATGGAATAACTGAAGATAAATGGATAATTATATGTAATTTAAATGAAATGTTATAAATTTTTTATGATGCTACAATGTTATTATCTGGCTGTTATTATCCAACCATTACTTTAGCTGCTTTACAAATTTTAAATATTTAATTTTTTTTGGGAAATATTGTATGGATGATACTTTTGGACCTATGATTTTTCAAATGGAGAGCAAATTTAATAAGTATTTTAGGTCTATTTCTCATATTTTTGGTTTGGGGGTTCTTATTGATCCATGCTTGAAGGATATTGGCCTTCGAAGTTTGTTACAATCCTTGTATGGTAATCAGATTATAGACTTAGATGATGGAACCATCCTTACTGCTACTACTCATCATTTAGCTATTAGAAATTATTTTTAAACCTTATATGATGAGTATGCAGCTAGACATGGTGTAGCTACACAACAATCTACAGCTTCGGTTTCTTCGAGCTCATCTCGAGGTAAAAGTGTAAGTTTTGATAGGTATGCAATGGTAGCTGAGCTAACTGGTGGATCTGGACTTGGATCGTCATCATTAGAGGTTTCTGAAATAGATGAATATTTATCTGCTTCTTTAGTTAAATATCAAGGAAATGTTTTAGATATTTTGCAATGGTGGAAAGTATATGGATCAGTTTCATATTCTATACTTTCCATCATGGTTCGTGACTTACTAACAGTGCAGGTTTCGACGGTAGCTTCGGAATCCGCCTTCAGCACAGCAGGACGTTTGATCGACGACCACAAGACATGCTTAGATCCGTATAAGCGGTGATGTGCTTACAAGATTGGTGGAGGTACGAGAAGCGAACGTAAGGCATCGATCGGATGGCTAGAATTGAAGATAAATTTGAAGAATTGGGACTAGCAGATAGATATAAACAATAAATAATATTAATCAAATTGTAATTTTTATATCTTAGCTTAAAATTTGTAAAGAATTATTTTGAAAATAGTTACAAATGATAGTGATATAGGTGAGTAGGTGCCAACCTAGTTGGGATGTACTTATCTATTGTGATACGATGAATTCCAAAATAAATTTGTACTTATAATTTGTAAATGATTTATTAATTATTAATAAAGAATTTATTTTTATCATTTTTTATTTGTAATTTATGTTATTTTAAGTGATTAATAAAATTATTGTTTTTTATTAATTTTTCTTATCTTTTTTTTGTATAATTTAAAATTTAAATAAAGTTTTAAAAAAATTGATAAAAAAAACTTGGAAAAAATCCGGGCCAGCCCGAAACCCGGCCCGGTCGGGTCCGGGCTCCGGTTTTGCCCGGCCCACGCTCGGATTTCCGGGCTAGGCCGGGCCGGGGGATGAACAGGCCTATTTGATTGTATATTTGGAATTAGTCTTAATTTTTATAAATTTACTTATTAAAAGTTGGAATTGCATAACAAATCGTTAGCTTTGTTAGTTTTTGAAACATATTGTAGGTCCATGTTGAATTTAATTGCAGAGAATTGTTTGCATGATGGAATATGTTTCTTGAAGTAGTGGTGTGAACGATAGTACTGTTCTATATGTTTTTGTTAAAATAGTGTGCATATACTTCGAGTTTAGTAAACATCAGTAAATGCTTTGGTAGGAGAAATTTCAAACATAGTAGTAAGGCTTTGATAGTATTTAGAATACAAGATACTAATTTCCTCAAATTAGAAATTAAATAAAATAAAAAACAAACATTCAAATTAATAGTAATGCTATGCTAAAATTAGAAAACAATATATTAATCTTCTCAAACTGAAAATTAAAGATAAATTAAAAACTTTGGGAAAAGCTAAGAAAATTAGTTTTTTATTTTTATTTTTTCCTAGAATAGTCATCAACTGGTTTGAGGAAGGGTTGGATTGTTAGAGTTGCAGTATATGAATTGGAATTTTAAGGATGGGCAAGTTTTGAAATTTTCTAACAACGCTTTAGAAATTTAATTAAATCTTAAAGGTTATTTTGAGGATTGGGAGGGCTCAAAGTTACAGTTTTAACATTTGGTAGAACAAAAGAAAAAGAAAATCTAAAACTTTTCTTCGTTATACAATTGATTTGACTTTGTTTTTGTTGTATTATTTATTTAGTGATCTCATATAACCAAGGCGAACATGAGAAGTACAAGAAATTTAGGTCCTAAATTTTTGAATGCTCCGACAACAATTGGAGCATAGGCTCAAGTTGAAGATCAGCAATCAAGACCTGGAACTAGGAATTGGAGTTCAGATGAAGATCTAGCTTTACTCAGAATCTTAAAAGAATTGAACCTGAAGCCAAAGAACAATGGAGGTCATTTTACAACTGAGCAATGGTAAAAGATTGCTAATGAGTATAAGGAAAGAACTGGACAATATGATCGAGACAAACCACAAGTGCAGAGTAGTTATAAAATCTTGAAGAAGCAATATTGTCTTAACAACAAACTTCGGAACAAATCCGGTTGGGGTTGGGATACTGATAAAAATATGGTCGTAACACCTATTTCAAAAGATTGGGAAGCATTGATAAAGGTATTAACCCTATAATATATGATTCGTAAGTTTTAGTTTTATATGAAGGAAACTAATAATTTATTTATCATTTTTTATCACAAGACAATAATGAGTATTCAAAAATTAGGAACAAACCTTTTCTCCTGTATGATGATATGGATTTCTTATGTGGAGGTAACACATCTAAGGGACGATGGTGGTTTGGAATAACTGTTGATTTTAACGTGTGTGAAGGAAGCTCTGCTAGTTTAGATAATGTTGATGGTTTAAATCACGCAGTTAAAAGATAAGGCAGATAGAGATTGGGTTCATATAGGGCTGCTCGCTTTTCCAAATATCCGATTTAGAGTTCGGTTGTTCGTCCCTACACACGTAACAACTCGTAAGAGGACGATGATTGGTTCCCCGGTTATTCCTCGACGATCAAGTCAGCTAGGTGCTTGAGTAGGAATGTGAGAAAAATACAGGGGAATGTAGAAAAATGCTGAGAAATTGTTTACACTTCTATTTAGAATAGATTTTCTTTTTATAGCTAAGCAAGAGGGGTAGTCTAGTCTTTTTGGCCGAATCTGAGCTGGCGGCTGAGTTAGCATCTCCTTTACAGGTGTTAGTCGTGGATCAGCTGCGGGGTGGGCGTTGTCATTTCGCTATTAATGAGATGTGATGGGCGGTGCACGAAGCTGGCATGGTTTTATGTATCATAAATAATATTGGGGATGGAGAAATAATGGTGCATGTCAAGCATTTAATGTGACACTGATGTGCTATCACCGGGGGGGGGGGGGGGGGTTCGAGGTTGAAGTCATCTTTTGGCTTGTAGCGAGGGATGTTGAGAATAATACCTTACGAGTCGACCCCGTGAGGTGTCGAATAATTGGTCAAGCGTGCTCATAGCAAGCCATCTTTGATAAGAGGAGTGACAAGAACCACCCTTCGAGTTGACCCTAGGAGATGTCGACTCGACGAGTCAGCTAAGTCGGATCTTGGTAGTCCTGATCGTCAATTCAATTTAAGCGGTGCATGTAGGGGGATACATGTCTATTGCTGGAAAAGGGCCACATTTTGGCGACTAAAATGACCATAATAGTTAGCCCCTTTCACTTGAAGTTAGCTTGGGTTGGATCCGAGTGAAATGAGAGTAGTTCTGGACGGGCACGAGTGTGCATTAAATGAGGGAACTGAAAAGTCTTTTAAGATTTTATGTGGCTAACGTCACCACACATTCCTTTTGACTGCCATTACTCTATTTTTTGTGTCAGATTGCGGGTTATTCGAGGTTAGTGGGTTGCGCCTCAATCCCTGATATGACACTTCGGATTCTAAGAATTAATCTTGGCCGTTGGCTAAAGCCTGATCCGGCAATTCAGATTCCGATAGCTGCGGATTTAGCTGCCTTTTCTGCGCTCCAAAAATGGCTAAGTCTAAAATAGACGGGTTTGGCAAACCCACCTATTTCATTATTTGAGAAGTGGGCTTTCCATTAAAAACTATACAAGTCTACTAGCCCCATCTACTTTTTTAGTTATATACAACGCTGAGAAGTGAGAACTGATTGTCACTTCTCATTTCTCTTTCTCCCTCCAGCATTCGATCTTTCCCGCTTTGACTATTGATGTCATTCTCTCTTCTGTGTTGTCTCTCTCCTGCTCTGACTTGACGAGGATGGTCACTGATTTGTAGTGGGTCTCCCAAGGATCTTTGGATTCTATCACTTTACAACAAAGTAGTTTCTATTCTTTCTCTCTTCTTTAACATTTAGATATAGCGTTTTCAAATTTTTAGGGTTCTCTTCAGAATCAGATTTAAATTTGGTATCAATTAGATATCTTTGTGTTAATGGTGAGTCTGTGTGTGGTACAATTTAAATAAAATTATGGGCATAGAATGCTTATATTGAGCTTTAGGGTTTTCCATTACTTTTTAGGATTTAGATAAAAGTTAAGAGCTATAAGGCACATATTTTTGGGGTTTGAAAATGATATAGTCTAATTTTTTTACAGATGTTGAATAATATGGTATTAATTACTTGTCCTTATCATGGAAAATTAACTCTGGATGTGTAGGGTTAGCAGAGATGAAACTCGCCTGAAAATCTTGTTGAAAGCCAAAAAGTACAAACACCAATTTAGATCCCTAAGCCACACGCCCAAATCTCACCTTCACGTCGAGAATTGCTTCACAAAGCTCTTGGATTCATTAAAATTGGATCTAGGGTTTATGAGGGAGATGGCGACCGCTAGATTTTAGAAGTTCTGATAAAAAGATATGAAAAATTTACGCAAAAGTGATATTTATATAGCGATGTGAACCTGGGCCTCAAAAGATCCGAATTCAATTCAAATAAGGTTCTAGAAAAACTCGCGTCGGTCGACCGGGCTTGGGTCGCCGGTCGACTGGCCAGTGATATTTTTAGTTTGTGTAGTTTTTGGCCTTCGTGCATGTTTTGACTTGTTTCTCTCATATATATGAACTTGTTTGATCTCAAATCACTTGTTATCATACTCATGCATCATTAATGATATTTATCATGATAAAAGTTAATTATCATAATTAATCACATATTATCTAAAATTTGTAGGGTTTTACACTTAAATAGTAAATACAAAAGTGTATTGCATGTTGCTACAGGAGCAGATGCAGTTGGTGGCTTATTTATTTTAGTTTTTACAATTTCGGAGATCGAGAATAGTGAAAATTGAGAGTGGCTGTTTGTCATGCTCCGCTTTCTGAAATACCAGAGAATCAGAACGTGAACAAGTCCGCGACGTATTAGACTGAGGAGAAATAAATACTAGATAATTTCTACTCAATCTAATATGCTAAGTGTCAAACAATAAAGTGTGAAGTCACAGGTCCCCGATCATAATTAGCAATAATATAAAAAAAACTCAGAACAGAAAGATCCATATCATAACTAAAAAAATCATCCCAGACATAATATTCGGATCAACATGCCCTTATATAAAACTATCCAACTGAATACTGGAGAGATAAAAATACATCGATCAAACAGGAATAGAAAGTGCTACAAAAGTAAGCTAGGACCATCGAACAACTAAAGAAAATAACTAAGCTTCGGCTTCTTCTATTCGATCTGCAAAGCACTCCTGCTAAAAATACTCTGACTCCTACTGTACCTGTCCGTCTTTTAAATCTGACGTACATTCTGAGAGAAAAATAGTACGTCAGCGTGCATGGCACACAGCATGATCCCACAGCAAAGAATAGAAACGGTCGAACGACTAATGCAATAATAGTAATAATAATAATAGAAACATAGTATTGGAATTCTAATAATCTAAATGCAATGCACCACTAGAATATAATAATCAGAAGAATCTAATATCATCCGAGTAACAAGGACATACAACTAGATAAAATTAATACTTAAAATCTACAACACGAGACGTAGTAAGTCGAGCAAAATAATTCAAATAAGGAAACATTCATGTATATACCATATGTCTTAAATTATAAATAAATAAATATTAATCCTGATTTATGTATGAAAAGAAATATGACTGGAAAATAAAGTATCATAATAGATATCAGCATGAATATCTCGTGTACTTGCACAACAAGGTGTCTCAATCATCAAATATCTCAACCATCAAATATCTCAACAACAAGTCAGAGCCTAGCCATCCAATAATAGATCACTGGTCCACATCTCACAAGAATCCATAATCATCCAAGTGACGAGGTCATGTAACTAGCCATCCTATAATAGATCATAGGCACATATCTCACATAGAGTCAACGTTCATATTCTTGGATAACTGACTGTTCACAAATCCTCTACGTGCATCCAAACCCGCGAAACGATTCGGTGAGAGGACTACACACAATCCGATTTTAGCCTAGTTCGAACTCAAGCAAAACTCGGGTGATGAAACTGTTGGCCTTCTTGTTTTGATGATGTTTAATAAACAATTTACAACTAATGTTGTTTGTCTAGTGTTTGTGTAAGGACCGTGATTTTTGATTTTTGATTTGAATAAATTTTCTAGTATTTAAATATTAAATATTATTTTTCTAAAAGAGTATTTGTATTTTCCCTAATTTTTTATGATTTAAAAATATGGTATTGTAATATTTTAATGGTTTTGCTAATTATAAATTTAGCTGTTCGGTAAAACTTTTTAAATTAATAGTTAATTATTCATTATTGTTATTATTATTTTGACCATAAATTTTTAATATTTATTTGAAGAATTTTTCTTATATTTTTTATAGGGGTATTTTCCCTGCGTTTTCCCCTCACCGGTATATCACTCTGTATCTCTCTCTTCATCTCTCTCTCCTACCCCGTTTCCCCTAAATTACTCCTTAACTTCCTCCTTATTTCCCGCAATTCCCTCCTCGTGTTTCCCCCTGATTCCCTCAAAACCCACGTGATTCTCTCTCTCTCCCCTCAAAAGAAATCTCACCCTTATTCTCTCTCCTCTATTATTTATCCAGCTCACTCATCATCTCTCTCTCATAACTCTCTCTCTCCTTCATCATCTCTCTCACTTTCACACTCAACCTCCCCTCTCATCTCCCCAAATCCGACAGCTCTAGCCGTTCCCGCCGCCTGAGCTCGCCGTTCCCGCCGCCTGAGCTCGTCCCCACCCTCGACCGTACCGAGTTCGCCGTCGATCGCTCCTCGCCCATCTCCTCTCTCCCTGCGACCACCCCTCCGCAAAAGCGATCGCCAGCTCACCGCCGTCCTCCTCGAGCTCCAGCCAGACCTGCCTAACCGTCGTCGATCTCCCAGATCCAGCCTCCTCCGCCACCTGCAGCCGCCCAACCGAGCTCCACCCGCTGAGCTCCGACGACAACGCCCAGGCCGCCGCCTCTGCAGCCGCTCACCCCCTCTCTCGTCACCGCCGCTCCTCCACCCGCGCCCAGCCGCCAAGCCACCGCCTCTGCAGCCGCTCCCCTCTCCGTCGAACTCCCCCACTCTCCCATCTCCGGCTACCCCAGCCTCTACAGCAGTCGCCAGCCACCAGATCCGCCGGGCCGCCGCTCCGACCCTCTACCGTCGAACCCTTGTCACGTCGAGCCATACCCGACAGCCCCCGCTCCTCCTCTCGCCGAGATCCCACGGCCACCAGCCGCTGTCGGCCCCAGACGCGCCGCCCTCGTTGAGATTCCGCCGTCGCTGCCCTCCGACAATCCACCGCCACCTCGTTGCCACACCTCGGCGCCTCGACGAACTTTTAGTAGCACCCTACGCCACCTGTGTCGCCAAATCGCAGCAGTGACCAACGCCGCCTCAACCTTCAGACCCGTTGTACCGCATCCGTAGCGGCCATCAGGCCCCTTGGCCTCGCAGGCAAGATCCTACTTCTCTGGACTTGTCAATTCAATTTTAGATCTGCAAATTAATTATATGCATGTTTAGACTGTATTATGATTATGTTGTACGTTGTGATATATCTGCGTGGGACTGTTTGATGAACAATATTAATTATGGGGTGTTGATTTGAAAAAGAAAAGAATATTTTTAAAAGAATATTTTTAGAATAATTATTGTGAGAAATATTTTAAAAAAATTATTTTTAGGAGAATAATATTACAAATAAACATTTAAAGATTGTTTTAGAATTAATTATAATGAGAAAATATTTTAAGAAACTATTTTGTAAAAGAACTTTTAAATAAATAGATTTATGATTAGAAATAATTTAAAAGAAATTATTTTGTAAAGGATTATTTTGGAATTAATAAGCTAATTATTTTTAAATGTTAGTTTAAAAAATAAATGGTTTATTTTGAGTAAATATAATAATAGATATTTTAAAAGAAATTATTATACTATACGTGCACGTTCGATTCATAGTTATCCTATACAGTCATGCTCATGTCATATTGAGTCTCGTAATTATATTTCATGTGATTACTCATTTGATTCGTATTATTGTCTGATATCACATCTTTATCGTGCTTCCTTATACTTATGCTTGAATGCATTAGCCTAGAATTCCATACTGGTTTGCTTTGCAATTCGCTGCCGGGAAACGTATTATTGTTTGTAGCCTTGTATAATTAATTGCCGGCCTTGTATATTATTGATGGCATTGTATTGTATTCGTTGACTCATTTATGGCTGTGTATCATTGCGGTGGATGGCCTTCGTGCCTATATATTTGGTTTCATTCTCGTGTCGGCTATACGCCTTGATTTCCTCCAAATTGTGGAGATGAACTGACTTTATTCTTGTAGGCGATTTCGCCGTTCTCACTAAAATAGGGAGGGGAGATTAACGTCCTGATTTATTGACAATCCTGATTTGAGCCCCTCTACACCTAGGATGATTTGTTTAGACTCCTTCATTCATTCTATTGCTCAATTATTCGAAATTGAATCCGAAGTCGCTTCTTGTTTCCTGTGCCGACCTATCTACAATAGAACTAGATCTTGAGATTCTCCCCGTTGACGTCGTAGGATTCCTTGTTATATCGTCATTATACTTATGATTATTTTTCATATTTCCTTTGGTTGGATCACTTCCTCGTTTAGTGTGTATACTTCCTTTTCGACAGTTAGTAGTTGTTTCTTTATTCTGCATCGATCTATCTATCGTCGGACTAGACTGAAGGATTTCTTCTTCATCATTTCTAGTGCATTATAATATTACTATTTTCATATATACCTATATATATATACTATAACAAATCATTATTACGTGATATGTCATAATATTATTGCACATGAATTGTTATATTACTATTGCCTTGATGTGATTGAAAA
The DNA here is from genome assembly GCA_022839385.1 of Asparagus kiusianus. NCBI lineage: Eukaryota > Viridiplantae > Streptophyta > Magnoliopsida > Asparagales > Asparagaceae > Asparagus > Asparagus kiusianus. Next base: position 156,393 of record BQKN01000854.1, read on the forward strand.
TCATTAGCAGTCATGACCATATTGGCCTTGTGTGACCTAGAGACATGTGTTGTGTTGTCTTAGAAAAGCAAGAAGAGTTAGGGGTGGGAAAGTCTTTGTTCATGTGATTGGATATGATTGTTGATATATCTTCCAGGCTCGTACCAGTGGATCGGTGTCGCCACTGGGGTTGGTTTGTTGAGTCAAAGTAGATCGGTGTCGCTACTTTGGTTCATGAATTTATTTGCTTGGATGATGTGCGAACAATCAGTTATAAGATGATATGAACGATGACTCTGTGTGAGATTTGTACCAGTGACCTGTTATAGAATGACTAGTTACATGACCTTGTTACTTGAGGTGATTATGGATTCTTGTGAGATGTAGGCATGTTGTATTTCTCTTATACATAGATCGGGATTAATATTTAGTCATCTACAATTTGAGACATATGGTATATACATGAGGGTTTCCTTGTTTGGATTATTTCGCTCGACGTACTACGTCTCGAGTTGTAGATTTTTAAGTATTAATTTCATCTAGTGTATGACCGTGTTACTTGGATGATTATTCTGATCGCTGGCTGCATGATCGACTTGTTACTTGGTTGATTTTCTTGGATTCTCTTGATTATTATATTCTAGTGGTAGATTGCATTTAGATTATTAGTATTCCAGTAGCATGCTTCTTTTGCTATTATTACTGTTTTTGCTTGGGTCGTTCGACTGTTCCCATTTCTCTATTGTGGGATCTTGCCGTGTGCCATGCACCTTGACGTACACCTGTTTTTCCCTGGTGTACGTCAGATTTAGGAGATGAACAGCCTCAGTTCGGGATAGTACAGGAGCCAGAGGAATTGCAGCAGTGAGGTCTTCCAGATGGATCAGAAGAATAACCTGAAGCTTAGACTTTATTTCTGTAGTAGTTGATGAGCGCTAGATCTCTTTTGCAGAACCTTACTTTAGTCTGATGTTGGATTTAGTTATTTTAGCAGTACTTTCCTTTTATTCCTATTGGACTATGTATTTTTATATTTTTAGTTGGACGGTTTTGTAATAAGGGCGTGTTTGACCCAACTCTGTGTCTTGGATGATATTCTATTTGTGATATGTATCTTTTCCATTCTGAGTTGTTCATTATACTCTTGCTATGTGTGATCGGGGACCTGTGACTTCGTATATTATATTTTTGACGCTTAGCGTATTAGATTGAGTAGAAAGAGTTTTATTATTGATTTCTACTCAACCTAATACGTCGCGGGCATGTTCACGTTCCGTTTCCCCGGTATTTTGAGAAGCGGGGCGTGACAGGTTTTAGTGGTGGCCCATGCAGGTCACGGTCCCGAATTTCCACTAGTAAGAATTTGATAGATAACTTAGACGCATATCATATTTTATCCGTAAGACTAGGTTTATGCCCTTATACTATTATTTTCATAAACTACGTTTTAGCTACTTACTTACTCGATTTTGACTTTGATTTTGACCTTAATTTTCCTCTTGATTCTCGCCTTCTTTAGAACCATGGTGACGACTCGTGGCAATGGTAACTCGTCCGGTAGCAGGTACCCGCCGTCGGAAGTGGACCCGAACCAACTTCTAGCGATGATTCATGGATTAGTGGTGAATCAACAGTTCCTGGCTGAGCAGCTACAGCGAGAGCCTCAGCCCCAGCCTCCCCCTCGCGCGGAGCATGGAGTTAGAGAGTTTCGATATATGCGGCCTCCTTCCTTTTCTGGTGCCGAGGGACCTTTAGCAGCAGAGGAGTTTCTCAAGGTCACTGAGACTATTCTCACAGTGACCCGCATTCCCCATGGTGAATGGGTGGACCTCATGGATATTCAGCTCACCGACACCGCTCGGATTTGGTGGACTGCAGAGAAGGCTCATCTAGATAGGCCCATCTTGTGGGAGACGTTCACCGAATGCTTCAACAGGAAATATTTTCCTCAGTCAGCTCGGGATGAACTCCTACGTAGATTTATTGAACTCAAGCAAGGAGGACGAACAGTTGATGAGTACGAGGCTGAGTTTTCTTCTTTGAGCCGATATGCTCCCCACTTGGTTACAGACCCCACTATCAGGAGGCATCAGTTCCAGAAGGGTCTGGACAAGTATATTAGATTGGCTCTAGCTGGTAGAGCACTTGCGACCCACGACGCCGTGTTGGATGCAGCATGCGAGATCGAGAGCGTTCAAAGGGAGCCTGAAGACCTACATGTGATCCAGAATAGGACACCAGTAGCCCCAGCCCGAGATGACGAGCGTCCACCTTCGAGGCAGCAGCAGAATCCGCAGCGACATCATTTTTCTCAGCGTCAGCCACTTCCTCCTGTGCATCCCTATCAGCATCCTGGAGTACAGACTCGTAACCAGCCCTCTGTGCGGTGTTCCTTTTGTAACTACACTGGACATACTCAGCAAGAATGTCGTAAGCTTCTTAATCTGTGCTAAATCTGTGGATCCCCCGACCATGTCAGTCAGGAATGTCTGCAGCGACGACAGACCAGCTTGCCCCCACCTCCAGTTCGGGCAGCTCTTCCAGCTCCACCTCGACCTGCCCCAGTAACACCGGCTCAACAGGGACCCTATCCTCGAGCAGGCCATTTTCCTCCACAGCAGCAGGTTTATCAGGAAGCGCAGATGCAGCAACCACCACGTCAGACATTCATGATTACGGCCGTGGAAGCTGAGGCAAACGACCAGGATATTATAGGTAAGAGTTGTTCATTCTCAATTCTACTTGCATGTGATTTTCCTTATTAGTATTGCCTGATGATATTATGATAGGATTTATTTATGAGTGCTAGTTAGATGTATTTTCTTCCTCCTGTAATAGGCAACGTTCTTGTTTCTTCCGTTCTTGCTTTATCACCCTTTGACTCTGGGGCTTTCCGTTGTTTCTTGTCTCGTCGATTTGCAAGTACACACTCTCGTTCCATATCTCTGTCCTTGGGTTTAAATTCCGAGGGCGGAATTTGTTTTAAGAGGGGTAGGATGTAAGGACCGTGATTTTTGATTTTTGATTTGAATAAATTTTCTAGTATTTAAATATTAAATATTATTTTTCTAAAAGAGTATTTGTATTTTCCCTAATTTTTTATGATTTAAAAATACGGTATTGTAATATTTTAATGGTTTTGCTAATTATAAATTTAGCTGTTCGGTAAAACTTTTTAAATTAATAGTTAATTATTCATTATTGTTATTATTATTTTGACCATAAATTTTTAATATTTATTTGAAGAATTTTTCTTGTATTTTTTATAGGGGTATTTTCCTTACGTTTTCCCCTCACCGGTATATCACTCTGTATCTCTCTCTTCATCTCTCTCTCCTACCCCGCTTCCCCTAAATCACTCCTTAACTTCCTCCTTATTTCCCACAATTCCCTCCTCGTGTTTCCCCCTGATTCCCTCAAAACCCACGTGATTCTCTCTCTCCCCTCAAAAGAAATCTCACCCTCATTCTCTCTCCTCTATTATTTATCCAGCTCACTCCTCATCTCTCTCTCATAACTCTCTCTCTCCTTCATCATCTCTCTCACTTTCACACTCAACCTCCCCTCTCATCTCCCTAAATCCGACAGCTCCAGCCGTACCCACCGCCTGAGCTCGCCGTTCCCGCCGCCTGAGCTCATCCCCACCCTCGACCGTACCGAGTTCGCCGTCGATCGCTCCTCGCCCATCTCCTCTCTCCCCGCGATCGCCCCTCCGCACCAGCGACCGCCAGCTCACCGCCGTCCTCCTCGAGCTCCAGCCAGACCTGCCTGACCGCAGTCGATCTCCCAGATCCGGCCTCCTCCGCCACCTGCAGCCGCCCAACCGAGCTCCACCCGCCGAGCTCCGACGACAACGCCCAGGTCGCCGCCTCTGCAGCCGCTCACCCCCTCTCTCGTCACTGCTGCTCCTCCACCCGCGCCCAGCCGCCAGGCCGCCGCCTCTACAGCCGCTCCCCTCTCCGTCGACCTCTCCCACTCTCCCATCTCCGGTTACCCCAGCCTCTACAGCAGCCGCCGGCCACCAGATCCGCCGGACCGCCGCTCCGACCCTCTGCCGTCGAGCCCTTGTCGCGCCGAGCTATACCCGACAGCCCCCGCTCCTCCTCTCGTCGAGATCCTGTGGCCACCAGCCGCTGTCGGCCCCCGACACGCCGTCCTCGTTGAGATTCCGCCGTCGCTGCCCTCTGACAGTCCACCGCCACCTCGTTGCCACACCTCGGCGCCTCGACGAACTTTCAGTAGCGCCCTCCGCCACGTGCGTCGCCAAATTGCAGCAGTGACCAACGCCGCCTCAACCTTCAGACCCGTTGTACCGCATCCGCAGCGGCCATCAGGCCCCTTAGCCTCGCAGGCAAGATCCTACTTCTCTGGACTTGTCAATTCAATTTTAGATCTGCAAATTAATTATATGCATGTTTAGACTGTATTATGATTATGTTGTACGTTGTGATATATCTGCGTGGGACTGTTTGATGAACAATATTAATTATGGGGTGTTGATTTGAAAAAGAAAAGAATATTTTTAGAATAATTATTGTGAGAAATATTTTAAAAGAAATTATTTTTAGGAGAATAATATTACAAATAAACATTTAAAGATTGTTTTAGAATTAATTATAATGAGAAAATATTTTAAGAAACTATTTTGTAAAAGAACTTTTAAATAAATAGATTTATGATTTTATGATTAGAAATAATTTAAAAGAAATTATTTTGGAATTAATAAGCTAATTATTTTTAAATGTTAGTTTAAAAAATAAATGGTTTATTTTGAGTAAATATAATAATAGATATTTTAAAAGAAATTATTATACTATACGTGCACGTTCGATTCATAGTTATCCTATACAGTCATGCTCATGTCATATTGAGTCTCGTAATTATATTTCATGTGATTACTCATTTGATTCGTATTATTGTCTGATATCACATCTTTATCGTGCTTCCTTATACTTATGCTTGAATGCATTAGCCTAGAATTCCATACTGGTTTGCTTTGCAATTCGCTACCGGGAAACGTATTATTGTTTGTAGCCTTGTATAATTAATTGCCGGC
>BQKN01000855.1:0-17764 GCA_022839385.1 Asparagus kiusianus
CCCCCCCTCTAGGGTCTAACACTCCCGTGGGTAAGTGTTATTTATTTTGAACTCCCACGCATCTTCTTTCTATATTCTGACTGTTTGTCATATGAAGGATCCCCGACTCATGTAATTGAAGGGACCACCACTACAACTCCCCTACCAGAGCATCTATCGCTTGTGCAAGCAACGGCGACTCCTCCATCGAGGAAGTCACTTCCTCTTACAATTTCTCTCACAGTTACAAGGACCACGAGTGTTTAAAGCTTAGTTCAAGCGGGAGAGCTTATGACTCTCTCCTCAAGTCCTTCGTACCTAGATGTTTTAGTTCCTTCTCTAGCCGCTTCACCAAAGTCACGTGCCACCTTTTTGTCGGGCTTTGCGACTTCAGAGGCCTTAGTGCCATCCCCTGTTGCTTCTTTAAACCCAATAGATGTTCCTGACTTGCTCAGGATCTCCCTTGGTCACTTAGAGAGTGTAATGAGGAAGGTGGTCGAGATTGTCATTGCTGGTCGAAGCACATTTGAGTCTTTCCGACCTCTTTTAACTAGCAGTTTGAACAACGTCAAATATTTAGGTGACGTTCAATGTATTGAATTCTGTTCAGAGAGTATCTCTCGCTTAGAAGCCAATCTAAAGGCCTTGGAAGACTTAGGACGTGTAGATCTTGAAGCTCAGATCGAATCAACCCTTCTTGACATCCAGACTAAAGCAGCCCATCAATATGAAATCGTTCAAAGGGGCTTGGCTTAGAAGGAGACCCAGGTTGCATATTTACAAGAGCAATGTGCTCAGAGGCAAGATGAGCTAACTAATTCAAACATCGCTATGCAGACTTCCCTAGAATCGATCACTCGAAAAGAAGAGATTATCGTCTAACTACAGGCGGAGGTGGCTTGAGAAAAAGCGTAGCTTGCTCGAGAAGAATCTATTGTGCAAGAGCTCACCCTCAAGAATATAGAAACTTATGCAAATTACCGCAAAGAGGTCCAAGTTCTTGAATAGGCCAAGAAGGAGGCTGCTTCCAAGGTGCTGGACGAATATGAGCTTAGGAGGAAAGTTGAAGCAAGGGTGTGAGCTACTCATGAGGAAGAACTCTCAGAGGTCAAGTCCCAGCTCTCATATATCCGATTGATGGGCCCGCAAACTTAATTTTGTATTGTTCTTTTGATAAGAACAACACTATATTGGATCACTTCTTAATATTTTGAACAAAAAGTGATACTATTTTGGTTTTCCACTATCTTTAATGCATCATGTTCTATCTTGAAATAATTAAAATGATTGAAAATGCCAGAGGTGTAAATTTAACTTAGCATAAATTCCCACACAAAGCAAGATTTAACACATTTCTTTATTATCATTTAAGATAATTCTAGAAAATTTTAATCCACTGGGGGTGTTTTGTTGTCTCCAAGACTTGATATTCTGCTTAAGAATTAAAAAGTTCGTGGAATTTTGACTATTAGAGGTGCGGTGTTATCACAACAGTGACTTGTAGACTTATCATCCTATTAGAAAGGATTGATAAATTAGCTCTGTCTGGGGTATAATATTAACTTGACGAAGCTGTATACTTGTGATTTGAATAAGATTTTGAGGACTTATCGCTCTATTGAAGAGAATCAATAAATTAATTTTGTTAGAGAAGCGATATGAGCTGGATGATATCGGGTACTTATGATTTGAACAAGATTTTGAGGACCTATCACTCTATTGAAGAGAGTCAATAAGTTAATTTTATCAGAGAAGTGATATGAGCTGGGCAAAATCGGGTACTTGTAATTTGAACAAGATTTTGAGGACCTATCACTCTATTGAAGAGAGTCGATAAGTTGATTTTGTCAGAGGAGCACTACGAGTTGGGCAAAATTTGGTACTTGTGATTTAAATAAGATTTTAAAGACATATTACTCTATTGAAGAGAATCGATAAGTTAATTTTGTCAGAGGAGCGGTATGAACTGGGCAAACGGGTACTTGTGATTTGAACAAGTTTTTGAGGACCTATCGCTCTATTAAAGAGAGTTGATAAGTTGATTTTGTCAGAGGAGCGATATTAGCTGGATAAAATTAGGTGCTTGTGGTTTGAACAAATTTTTGAGGACATGTGATTTGAACAAGTTTATGACGACTTGTGATTTAAACAAGTTTTTGAGGACTTAGCATCTCGCTGAGAAAGATTGATGATTGATTTGGTCAGAGGTATATTATTAACTTGATGGGAATTTTAAGGACTTATCATCTTATTAAAGAGGATTGATAAGGTGATTTTGAAAAGGTTGCTAGTGAGAGAGTGAGACAAGCTAAATTGAAACTCTATGGGGATAATGGTCGTCAGAGGTGTAATATTAACTTGACGATATTTGTAATTTTATCATCTTATTGAATAAGATTGATAAGCTAATTTAGTTTGGACCCTTGTTGGGGATGTGCAAAATTTTTGACAACACTATGTTGAAAGAGTCCATCATGCAATACTCGTATGAGAGTAAGTGTCATGTTTGAAATGCAGGGGTGAGCTCCACATTCTGAAGTGGTGAAACGCCAAGGTGACCTTAGCATTTAAGGTTTGACACGCGAAGCTAAACTCTACGTTTAAAGCTTGCAACGCGGGTCTAGGCCTGGCGTTTAAGATTTTAAGCACAACGGTGAGCCTTGCATTTAGAATTTTGAGACACAGGGCTGAGCTCTGCTTCTTGAAGTCAGACCGAATTATCTTAGAACGCGATGATAGCGTTTGAGCAGGATTCTATCCTAGAATCCCATGCCAAATTAACTGCTTGGCTTCTATATAAATAGACCTCTTGGGTCCAATCAAGAGTCATTCGGCTCTCTTAACAGTTTCCAGATTTTAGAACGAGTCATCTCGTTGCTTCAAAATCTCCGACGATCTTTGACCTTCGACATCAATGGCACCAAAGAAGGTAGGTTCTCACTCCGAAAAAGTCTTGAACCTGACTTGTAATGCACTATCGGCTAAGGAGGCCGATGGTATACCTATTCTAGCGGTCACACCGTAGCCACCAGTGCCTCTTCATCGTGGTAAGTGAGGACCTTTACAACTTGTTTCGATAATTTTTGAACCCTAGACAACAAGTTCTGGGTTGTCAACAACGAGCAAGACTCGTTCTTTTCCGATGGAAACGCGCAGGCAGGCCTCTGCATTAATTGTGAAATGCGGGATTGACACTTGATTTTTTGCTGGAAGTAAAATTTGACCAATTATCTAATGGAGTTATTTGCGTTTTTTTTAGCCCTTTAGTAAATGTGGAGAATTGTTTTGTTAGTAGTTTTTTTCCTTCTGTGGCATTGGAGTTTTCATCCTCACTTCTTCAGCATGTGTTACATTCTTGTCTATGTAAGTTACTTGTTATAGCCTTCTGTCAATGATTATGCTCCAACAATTCCTACAGGGCAATAACTGATCTTTCATGTTTGATATATGGTTTAGTTGCTAGTTGAGAAAATAAGTTTTTTCTTTTTCATAATGATTCATATGATAATGCAAATTTCAAGTAATTTCTTCAACTAAATATTGAGCTCGTTTGTTTATAGGTTTACTAATAAATCTTGGTCTAGTCTTCACTCAAATAGAAGAGACAATCAAAGAAGTTGAATCTAGCCCAAAAGCAAATATTTTTCAGGTTGTGTAATCATGGACATGGTGGTGCTTAGGATGCATAATAGTATGAATTTTGTGGATTAAAAGATAAAATATATGTTATAATTAGTAGTCGGTGGTAAAGTTAAGAATTACTAAAGGACATGGGGTTGTTTGAAGTTCTAATAGAGATGAATCTACATATTGGGCTATCCTTAGATAGGAGGCTTGATACTAGAAGCATTGGGTAGCGATTGTAGGGATAAAGAATGAGCTTGTCATTCTTGCGTCTGGTTAGACGCATTAGGCAAAGGAACAAATGCATGGAAAAAGTAAATGTTGGGGGGGGGGGGGGTGATTGCTAGTGGTCCATCACAAACACACACCCAACCAGACAGCGAACTTACGCAAATTCAACTTCCTGAAGGACGATGTAGGGTATCTAAAAATTATGGCAGATAGCTAATCCCCATCATACACCGATGATAGAAGTTACAATTTGGCGGCTTCCAGAAGCCTATAATTTAAAAACGTTCGCGTAGATTGATGAAGATTACAATCTGACAACCTTCACAATAACCGATGAAAACTCTAATTCAACAACCTTCACAATCATCAACAAGAGTTATAATCTGATGACTCTCATATTTCAAAGAGCTAAATGCAAAGATTACAAACTAACGATCTTTGCGACGATCTCTTTAAATCAAAACACAAGGTTCACCCTCACCATTCCAGTTCAAAACACAGGGTTCACCCTAGTGTTCCTGTTGGAAACACATGGTTCAACCCCAGCATTCAAGTCCAGACGTAGAGCTCGTGGCCGCGTTCCAGACTCAAAACGTCAAGCTCGTGGTCGCATTCCAGACTCATAACACAGAGCTCACCTCTGCGTTCCCAGAATGAGACGCAAAGCTCAAAAGCTACGTTATAACATCAAAATACAGAGGTCCTTCCTGCATTGCAACATTAGAACGCAGGGGTTGGACTCGCGTTTTCTGCATTTGACTGGTTCAAACAGAACCTGAATGGTTTCAAAACCGTATCTCCACTTAATGGGGTCAGTTACACCTTATTTATGAGTGATTTTAGAGGGCGGTTACACCTCTTAAACCCCTGAACGGTTTTAAAACCATTTTCCATAAAATTGGGTCGGTTACACCCCATTAATGAGAGATTTTAGGGGGCGGTTACACCCCTAAATCCCCTATAAATAGCTAAAAAATCAGCTTAAAATATGAATCTTTTGGAGATCAAAAAATCAAAAAGGAGATCGGCATTCATCCTTAGAGAGTTTTCATCATCAACAACAGAGATCTTTGAGCTTAGATCTTGGCTTACTAATCGAATTTTCGGTTTCAAATAAACTCTTTCATAGAATTTAAAAAAACTCGCACTGAGTTATAAAACTCGTTAATGTTAGACCCTAATGTCACTAGAAAAGAACCCTAGGGGGAAGGGTTTATGCTAATCTAATCCAATTTAATACCAATTAAAACTAATTAATAAATATTCTAGCAAATTAGATATGCAACAAGATATAGATGCAAGGATATACAAAAAGAGGTAAGTAAACTATAAACAAATACAAACAATATAGTGGATAAATTAGGCAATGAGAGAATGACGATAGAGATAAACAAAATATAAGTGCACAAGCCAAACTCAAACACACAAGAAATGATCACGAGTTCGGACCTTTCGTACTACATCTCCGCTCCCCACTCTCTGGGAGAAATCCACTACACAACCGTATTTTCAACGCTCACCTGAATAACGTTTACACCTCACACTCGGTTTTCTATCTCACCGAAAACTTTACAATTAACACTCTTGCAATCCTACTCTACACCCTCTAAGTGTTGGTCTCTAGCCCGTGTCTCCCTCAAGTGCTCAGATTTACAACATCTCCCTAAGCTTTACTACCGACACCACTCCTCTTAGGATGACCCCGTCTCTCACCACACACTCCTCTCACTATACAAGTGTATTACGAAGTGTAACTCACAATTAAGGCTCACAAATAAAAATGCTTGTTCTCTATTATGGATGAGAACTCAATTAAGGATCACTCTCAATGTCACAATCTCACAACCCTAATATATACTATGTAGGTAAATACAATAAGCTCAATAGGTTGTGTGTGAACAATGAGTATAATCAAAACAAACTAAACTTAATATAAATCTAGCTTAAAGAAATAAAAATCAAAGATATAAATAGCTAGATAAGAGTTTAGAAAAACTTCTCTAGATAAGAAGAGAGAGGGAGAAGAGTTGAATGCTCAAACACCAATAGATGATCTCCTCAAGCTCTTGTGAAGTTATATTCACAAAACAAAACTTGTAAAATGCTTAAAGCTTCTTAAACAAACTTAAAAATCCTTAGACAAACTTGTATGAAACTCACTCAAAGACCCATGAAAAACAAATGGGAGGAGAGGGCTATTTATAGCCTCTCAAACAAGCCAAAAAACCCAAAAAAAACACCCCAAAAACCTCAAAAATAAAAACTAGCCGTTACTATCCGATATATGTTAGACCCTAGAGGGGGGGTGATTAGGGCCTTATGCTAATCTAATCCGATAATGCTAATTAAAACTAATTAACAAATATATTCTTGCAAGATAGATATACAAAGTGTTATGTGCAAGAATATGCAATATACACAAGGTGATATATCCTATATGATAGAAATATATGCAAGGATATATAAACAATAAGATATATCCTAACAAAGAGATATAGACAATATATGTGCAAGGATATAAAATTAACACAAGGGTGAATTAATCATAAACTAGATAGAGGGAAAAACAACAATGAGCAATTGACAAAGGCAATATGAATAATAAGCACGAATGTAAAAGTACGCCAATGCAATCACAAACAAAACGATATGTTTACGAGGTTCGGTCCCCACGACCTACGTCCCCGCTCCTCACCTCGAGGAGATCTCCACTATCACAACCGGGTTTTCTACGTTCACCCGAACAACGTTTACACCTCACAATACAATCACTATGCAATCACACCTCACACACTAAGTGTTGGTCCTAGCCCGTGTCCTCCTCCTCAAGTGCTCGGTTACAACCTCTCCCTAGGCACGTCAACTGACGCTACTCCTCTTGGATTCGACCCCATCTCTCACCACACACTTCTCTCGGTGTACAAGTGTATTACAAGTGAATCCTCACAATTAAGCACAATATAAATCAATTTGATTGTTCTCTAAACAAGGTGAGAACTCAATTAAGCACAACTCTTAGTCACAAACCCACAACCCCAAATTATACTATGAATGTAAATACACTAAGCTCAATAGGTTGTGTGTGAATAAAGAGTATCAATAAAATGATTAAACTAAACTCAATATAAATCTAGCTTATGGAAATTATAATCAAAATATTAAATTGCTAGATGAGTTTAGAAACACTTCTCTAAAGATGACAAGAGAGTAGGAGAAGAGTGAATGCTCAAACACCAAAGGATGATCTCCACTTGCTCTTGTGAAATTGAATTTCACAAACTCAAACACACTCAAATGCTTAAAAGCTCATAAACACACTTTAAACAAACTTAAACCCTTGATTAAAACTTTCTTAAACTTGTTTTTAAAACTCTCTTCATTAACTTGAAAAGAGATCAGCAATGGGGTATATATACTCACTTGAAACCTCAGCCAAAAACCCCAAGCCAAAAGACAAAAACAGCCCCAGCAAACAACACAGGAAAATAGCCGTTAGGAGACAACGGCTACATTGTCGGTCGACCAGAAATATCGTCGGTCGACCGATGGAGCTTTCGGTCGACCGGACCGGTCGACCGACAGACTCTCTGTCACATGCTGACGGCGAAAACAAATGAGTAGTCGACCGGTTCGGTCGACCGAATACTGACATATGAAAATCTGTTTGTGAAAACTATTTTTCCGATTTTAAAACCCTGTTTAAAAATATCAAATAAATTCCAAAAAATGTAAAACTTTGGGGAATGATTGTAGACATGATAATAAACATGCTACAATAACTGGTTTCGAAAAAGGACTTCCCAAATAAAAAATATCATCATTTTGCAAATATGTTCAAAAACATGAAAACCTAAAAATTGATATTTTGATATTTTGACTCAAACAACATTTTGAAACCTTATGAAATGATTGTATAGACTTGATAAAAGATATAACATGTTGTTATGAAGTCTATAACCTAGAAATACAATATTTTCATAAGATTGCATATTCTATGCAATATATTCAAAACACCAAATATGATTTCATTAAATATAAGCTTGTTAAAGGTGAAATCGTATATGGGCATATAAACATGAAAACTCAAAACTATGTATGTATATATATATAAAACTATATATATGCATAGAAACCAAAACTTATGTATATATATATTACTATATATACATACGAAGAAACCAATAAATGTGTGTGTATAGATATTGAGCTTAACGTACTTAACACACATAATATAAATCCTAAACTAAATTACCCAAGCTTGATCTTGATCTTCATTGTAGCTCAACTTGGTACACGTTACGGATGAAGCTTGAACTTGATCTTTAACTTGAATTGTATGTTGCTTCACTCCACATTTTCGCCAACCTCCATTTGATATCGTCGTTAAAGCGCTATTCCATCCAACCTCCAACAACGTTGTTTGTCTATAATAAATAAGAAAGCACAAATACTAGACAAACAACATTAGTGGTAAATTGTTTGTTAAACATCATCAAAACAAGAAGGCCAACAATATAGGCTGAAAACATGCCATCAGTCGACCGTTGATAGTTTTAGCAGATTCTGAAATTTTTGCGTAGCTGGCTTTATAAAATCAATTAAAAATAGTAAATGAACTCCAAAAATAGTGAAATTTTGTAGGAACTTTCTAAACATGTAGATAAACATGTTAGAGAAATAATTATTTTTGTGAGAAATAATTGTTTGAACTCAAATATTAAGTTTCTGAAAAACTGCTAAAAACTTATTTTTGTAAATTCAATTGAACATAACAAAACAACTCCAAAATTAGTAAAAATTGGGAAATGTTTGTATATATGAAGATAAACATGTAAACAAAGAAATTTTAAAATTGCATTTCCCAATTGTGAAAACTCATCTATTTTGAAAAAACATGCACGGACATAAACTTATTAAAACTTGATTTTGACAAAACGAGTTCAAATTGTTAGACCCTAATGCCACTAGGAAAGAACCCTAGAGGGGGGTGAATACGGTTTATGCTAATCTAATCCAGTTTAATGCCAATTAAAACTAATTAATACATATCCTAGCAAATTAGATATGCAACACTTAATATGCAATGATATGAAGCTAAGGATGATATAAACACAAAGCAATATAAATAAGATAGTGGATAATATAAACAAAGAACAATTGACAATGACGACAAGAATGTAACGAACACTAAGCACAAATAAAACACCAAAGCAACCTCAAACATAAGCAAATAATCACGGAGTTCGGACCTTCCGTCCTACGTCTCTGCTCCCCACTCTCGGGGAGAAATTCACTATCACATTGGGTTTTTGACGCTCACCCGAAAACGTTTACACCTCACACTTGGTTTTCTAGCTCACCGAAAACTTAACAATCAACACTCTTGTAATCACACTCTACACCCTCTAAGTATTGGTCTCTAGTCCATGTCTCCCTCAAATGCTCGGATTTGCATCATCTCCCGAGGCTTTACTACCGACGCCACTCCACTTAGGACGACCCCGTCTCTCACCACAAACTCCTCTCGGTGTATAAGTGTATTACAAAGAGTATCCTCACAATAAAAGCTCAAAACAATAATTTATTCTCTAATACGGATGAGAACACAATGAAAGCTCACACTCTAAGTCACAAACCCACAACCCCAAATTAAACTATGTATGCAAATATAATAAGCTCAATAGGTTGCGTGTAAACAACGAGTATAATCAAAACAAATCTAAACTCAAATAAATTCTAGCTTATGGAAATGAAAATCAAACAATATAAAAAGCTAGATAAGAGTTTAGAAAAACTTCTCTATGATTACAAGAGAGTGAGGAAGATAAGTTGAATGCTCAAACGCCAAAGGATGATCTCCTCAAGCTTTTCGAAATTCTCACAAATCGAAACTTAAAAATGCTTAAAAGCTTTTTAAACACACTTAAACAAACTTTCAAACCCTTGTAAAACTCTCTTAAACTTGTTTAAAACATTTTCTTAGTTGGTAGGAATGATAAATGCAATGGGGTACTTATAACAACCAAAAACATCAGTAAAAACACAAAGAAAATGACCAAAAACCCAGAAGAAAACAAAACTGGGAACAAGTCGTTACTGTTGCACAGCTATATTGGCGGTTGACCGCAGCGCCATGGCCGGTCGACTATGAAAGGCTGAAGAACAGAGCAAAGTCTCTGGACTTCAGGCGGTTGACCGCCGTGACCAATCCGGTCGACCGCGAACGGATATTTCAGATACATAAGGTTAAAACAGAAATGCTGATTTTTAAACTTGATTTAAAAATAGCAAACAGATCCCAAAAAATGTTAAACTTTGAGAAATGATTGTAAACATGATAATAAATATATTACAAAATGTATTTTTGGAATTGCACTTCCCAATTGTAAAATCTTATCATTTTGAAAAAACATCCAAAAACATGAAAACTAAACATACATGTTTTTGACATATTGATTTAAACAAAATTTTAAAACTTTATAAAATGATTTTATAGACTTAATAAAATATATAAACAATGATTGTTAAGTTCATAAATAAGAATACATTAGTTTCACAAAAATGTATATATTATACAAAACACATTTGTTTTTCCAAAAGCAATAGAATATGAAACATGTCAAAGTATATATGAATATAATTATTGTTTCATATCTATAAAGCTAAACCAAAACAAAACAATAAATATGAAATATGTAATTTTATATTTATATAAACTTGAAAACCAAAACATGTATGTATATATATAACTATATATATACATAGAAACCAATAAAATGTGTGTGTATATGATATTGAGCTTAGAATATTAAACACACATAATATAAACTCTTAAACTAGATTACCCAAGCTATAGGTCTTCAATAAGCTCGACTTGGTACACTTGCGGATAAAGCTTAAACTTGGATCTTGATTTGAAATGTATTGCTTCACTCTGATATTTCTCCAACCTCCATTGGATATGATCGTGAAAGCTCTAGTCCATCCATCCTCCAGCTGATTGTTTGTCTAGAATAAATACAAAAATACAAACACTAGATAAACAATATTAGTCGTAAGTTGTTTGTTAAAACATCATCAAAATAAAAAGGCCAGCGCGAACAAGTTTGAAACTTCTTTTAAATAGATTAATAGACTTTATAAAATATATAAATCAGTTATATTAAGTCAATAATCCGAAAACACATTATTATCTCAAATGGATGTATAATAGTTAATAAATTAAGAAAACGTGTACGTGCACCATTTGAGCTTAAAGCATAAGCACACAAAGCATAAACCTAAACTAATATACCCAAGGCAATTGATCTTCATTAAGCTCGTCTTGATTGCAGATGAAGCTTGAACTTGAACTTGACTTGAATGCAATGACTTCACTCCGATATTCCGCCAACATCCTTTTGATATCATCGTGAGGGCGCAATCCAACCAACCTCCAACACATTATTTGTCTAGAATAAATAAGAAAACACAAACACTAGACAAACAATATTAGTCATAAATTTTTTGTTAAAACATCATCTAAACAAAAAGGCCAACAGTTAAGAGTTCTTTTCATATTTGCCACACAAGTTCTATCAACCGTTCCAATGAAGTGAGACGTTCGGATCGTCAACGAGAAGCAAACTCGATATGAACATCGAGGGAGGCATCTCATCGCTACCGTGAAGAACCTAGTTTTAAACAAAGGGGAGGATCTCTGTCGATCTTCTTTTCATTTGTAAATCAGGATTCCGATTGAGAATATTTGTAATTTCTTTTTCTAAGTCTATTGGAGAGAGATTACTTTGAGAGAATTGTAAACCATTCTTTATCAAAATCAGTTAGAGAGAATAAAATCAAATACATTTCTCATAATTATTCTTCCAATTTTCCCATAAACAAAAAATGGCGACTCTGCTGGGCACTAGCTTTTTCACCGATAAAGAAGGGGTGGCGCAATCCGACATCAAGCTCGCTTGAACGATCGTCGAAACTCTTGTTGTTGAGTTCGATCAAAACAAATATGAAGAGTTCCTCCTCTCCAGATCCCTTAGCCCCAAGGCTATGCGCAAGATCGACAAAGTCTCCAAGGAAACTAAAGCTCCAACTATTGCTCCTATGCCGAAGGAAGCCCTCTCCTTTAGCCAAGATTGCTCGAACAACCCCTCCTCCGAAGGAGTGGGCTCAGCTTATGCCAAACTCATCAATCGAGTCGAGGAATCTATACTCGCGCCAAATCAACGGGTGACGGGTCACAAGAGGCCCATTGAGGTGACAAACCTGATCAACACAGATAGTGACGTCGCTACAAAGGTCTTGAAGCAGGTTAAGAAGAACGTCGCTCGACGAAGGAGGAGAGCCCTACGACGAGCACATCTCTGAGAATGACGATCCTTAAGTTAACACGAGCTTCGTGTTTGTGAGCCTAAACGTGACCCTGTGCTCTGTGTTTCTGCTTCAGAATGCAAGCCTCGCGTCTATGAGCCTAAACATAAGCTCTGTGTGAATAAGACTGAACGCAGCCCTCAGTGACGCGTTGCACAATCAAAATGCAGCCTTTAAGGGCACGTTCCACAAACTGAACGTAACTCTCAAGAATGCGTTCCAGAACCAAAACGCAACTCTCAGGAGTGCGTTCCAGAACTAAAATGTAACTCTCAGGAGTACGTTCCAGAACCAAAACACAAATCTCAAGACTACATTCCACTAGCAAAACGCAGATCTCAGGACTACGTTTCACCAGGATATTTTGAACCTCAGGCTTGTGTTTGGGTAAGAAAACTCAATATAGAACCTGGTGTATACGGTGGAGCTTTGGGACGCTGCCCCGAACTCCGCCCCGAAGGACATGAGCGCTGCTAAGAAAATACATGGTATGGAGATTAGAAGAGAGCGGGAAAATCGGCGATTGATCTTGAGTCAGAACAGCTACATTGAGCGGGTTATCGCAAGGCTTGGGATGCAAAGTGCTAAGTCGGTAGTGACTCTATTGGTCTCACACATCAGGATCTCATGTAAACAATCTCCCACTACAGCGAAAAGATAAGGCACACATGGATAGTGTACCTTGTGCTAGTGTAGTTAATAGTTTAATGTATGCAATGATGTGTACACGTCCAGATATTTTACAGGCAGTCAGTATTATCAGTAGGTTCATGGTAAATCCGGGAAAGGCACATTGGGAAGCAGTAAAATGGGTCCTAATGTACTTGAAGGGTACTGCTGATACGAGACTGTGCTTTAGTGGAGATGCATATTAGATTGATGGGTTTGTGGACTCAGATTATACGGGAGATCTAGACAGACGACGATCTGCTACATGTTATGTGTTTAGAATACATGATGCTCCAGTTAGTTGACGATCGATGTTACAGCCTACAGTGACACTTTCTACTATAGAGGCTGAGTACATGACCATGACAGAGGGAGTGAAGGAAGCATTGTGGTTATGGGGTCTTCTAGATGATTTGGGGATTGAGCAGGATAGCATGAACTTGTGATGCGATAGTCAAAGTGCGATTCATTTAGCTAAGAATAAAGTTTATCTTGCTTGTACCAAGCATATCAACATCATGTATCATTTTGTGTGGGATGTTATAGAGGAAGGTGATATTTCTCAAATGAAGGTGCACACGAATGAGAATCCAGCAGACATGTTAACCAAGGTGGTGACAAGTAGCAAGTTTCAGCATTGCTTGAACATGTTAATGAATGAGAATCCCATGGACGTAGGTAAGTTTGCCAAACCACGTAAATCTTGTATCTTTACTGTTTTCTGGGTGTTGGCTATTGCTTGTTGGTTTCCTCGATATTCAGACCTAGATCTAATATTGAGAAGAGTGCATATCTCACCTTGTTGAGATATATTACTTCTGTTCTTGTTTTTTTGTGAAACGAGAATATAGAGGTTGACTTGAGCTTTTGTGAAAACAAAATCTAGAGCTTTCTCTCGGGTTATATCGCTTCCGCGGCGTGAGGGCGTGACTCTACGCCCAACAATAAGGATAACAAATAGGCGTCATATCAGCATTTAAGGAAGTAGTAGAAGTAAGTTTTTCAGAGAAACAAGCATATTTTTTACTTGGAAGTAGCAGAAGTAGGCTCTATTTTCTTTATTTTAGCTACTTTGTAATTACTTTTCATACAAACAAACATATGCTCTAAGGAGAAAGAATTCACTCTGAGGAAAAGGAAGCACAAGGGGTCTGGTGTGGTGGATATGGTGCTTGATGTTAGGGTCATTGTGATGTTGGCCCCCAAATCTTTAGTATGTTGATATTAGGCCCCAAAATCATAAAAATTGCTCTAAGATCCCTCAAATCCTCCAAGTATGTTGAAATGAGTTCCCATGTTATCTAAAACATCCAGAAGCCCTAACTAATATGGAGTTCGGTTAACCATTGATAGCTTTTTACAATCTTACCCATCCCAATTAATTTCCCACTAGGGGTGTCCATCCGGGCCGGCCCGGCCCGACCCGGCCCGGGAAATCAGGCTCGGACCGAGCAAAACCGAAGCTCGGACCCGGGCCTGCCCGGTTTTTTTATTTTTAAATTTAAAAAAAATAAATCATAAAATATACATAAAAATTACAAAAAATGACATAAAATTTTTAATAACTTGAAATGACATAAATTACAAGTACAAAAAATTATAAAAATAAAAAATAATAAAAATAATTTCTTTATTAATAATCATTAAATCCTTTACAAGTATAAATTTATTTTAAAATTTGTCGCATCACAATAGATGAGTAAATCCCAACTAGGTTGACACCTACTCACTCATATCACTATTATTTGTAACTTTTTTCGAAATAATTCATTACAAATTTAAAACTAAGAAATAAAAATTACAATTTGATGAATATTATCTAATCTTTATATTTATCTGCTAGTCCTAACTCTTCAAATTTATCTTCAATTATAGCAATCTGATCGATGCCTTGTGTTCGCTTCTCGTACCTCCACCAATCTTGTAAGGACATCACCGCTTGTACAGTATACGGATCTAAGCATGTCCTGTGGTCGTTGATCAAACGTCCTTCTGTGCTGAAGACGGATTCCGAAGCTATCGTCGAAACCTGCACTGATAGTAAGTCACGAACTATGGTGGAAAGTATAAGATATGAAACTGATTCATATACTCTCCACCATTGCAAAATATCTAAAGCATTTCCTTAGCATTTAACTAAGGAAGCAGAAAAATATTCATCTAATTCAGAAACCTCTAATCCTGAACCAATTCCAGATCCACCAGTTAGTTCAGCTACCATTGCATACCTATCAAAACTTACACTTTTACCTCGACCTGTGCTCGAAGCCGAAGACACTGAAGCTGTAGACTGTTATGTAGCTACACCATGTCTAGCTGCATACTCACCATATAATGTTTAAAAATAATTTCTAATAGATAAATGATGAGAAGTAGCAGTAAGGGTAGAACCATCATCTAAGTCTATAATCTATCCACCATACAATGACTGTAACAAATTTTGAAAACCAATATCCTTCAAACATGGATCAATAAGAACCCCCAAACCAAAAATATGAGGAATAGGTCTAAAATACTTATTAAATTTGCTCTCTATTTGAAAAATTATATTTTAAAAAAATCATCCGTATGATATTTGGCAAATTTTTTTTGAATATTTAAAATTTGTAAAGCAGCTAAAGTAATAGTTGGATAATAACAACCAGATAATAACATAGTAGCATCATAAAAAACTTATAACATCTCATTTAATTTACATATAATTGTCCATTCATCTTCACTTATTCCATAAGTGCTACCAGAGCTAGAACTAGAAACATAAAAATTTATAAAATTATTTATAATTTCTTTATATTCTATTGCTATACTTAACATTACATATGTAGAATTCCACTTATGGTCAACATCTTTTGGAATTAGTCTAGGCTTATAATTTTTTCTTTTACAATATTATTTCCATATTTTAATTCTCATTTCATAAGCATTATGCATATTAGCAACTGTTCTAACCTTTTCTATCATGAGTTTAATTTTAGAAAATGCACTTTGAACAATTAAATTTAAAATATGATAGATACATCTAACATGAAAAATGTCACCATGATATGGCAATGACAGAGTTTTTTTAATAAAATCAACAGCTACATTGTTATTACTTGCATTATCTAGTGAAAGAGAAAATATTCTTTGATCAATTTCTAGTTTCATAAGTTCTTCAATTATTAAATTTTTAATATTAATACCAGCGTGTGACTCTTCAATTGTAATAAAAGAAACAACTCTTTTAAACATTTGCTAATTTTCATCAATCCAGCGTGCTATGATACATAAATAACCAGTTTGCACTCTAGATGTCCAAAAATCAATAGTTAAAGAAAATTTATAGTTTAAAATTTTAAAATAAGAAATTATTTTTCCTTGTTTTTCCTGATAATATTTTAAAATATCACGTTGATAGGTTTGACGAAATTTTTTTGTAAATATGGGATAAAAACCATCTCCAAACAAATCTTCAAATTCATCATCTTCTACTAATTTAAAAGGCAGGTTTTTAAGAACAATAAACCTGATAAAGCATTTTCTAGCTCGGGCAGCGTCATAATTCCAACTACCGGGGGGTACTAGAAGAGGAGGATTGGGAAATCATACACTGTCGAATATCACCTTAAAGATTTTGGCATTTGTTGTGTTTTTATATATGGCGTTTGAGATGGTTGGTGCCGCTCTTATGATGAGCATGGAAAACCTGGCCGCACAACGCACATTTTACCTTCTGAGAGATGATTCTACCGTGTTCATCCTTGGTGACGTCTATCTTCTTAAAAAAATTCTACACATCGGATCTCGACCTTTTAGGAGCTCTTGGTGTAGTAGATTCGTCGCCACCACATTCAGGTTAACACCGGTAGGAGGAGGAGTTGTTGTAGGAGGACTCATCTCTGGATCGGTAGGAGATAGGTTTTGCTCTTCATAATCAGATCCAGAAGCCATTTGATGGAAGTATTAGAAAATATAAGAGATTATAAGATAGTATAAGATTGTATAAGAGAGTATTAGAGAGAAGTAGATAAGTTTTGTTGTGAGGAAATGAAGTGAAACCCCCTCTATTTATAGAGGCAACCCCTAGGTAAATGACCAAAAAACCCTCATATTCTAGCCGTTTTTGACCGTTTTAAGGGGCAAATTGGTCAAACGGCCAAATATGAGCGTTTGATCGGTCCGGACCGGGCCAGGCCACGGCATAAATGGTCAGAAATGACCGCCCGGCCCAGCCCAGGGTAACCGTTGTTGCTCGGGCCGGGCCTGAGCCGCCCGGCCCGAATCCGGACCTGGGCCGGGTACTGTTCTGGGCCTAGCCCGGATCCGGACCGGGCGAGTTCGCGTTGACCCGGGCCCGGGCCCGAACCCAGGTTTGGTCCGGGTTTCCGGGCCGACCCCGGGCCCGGGCCGGATTCCGGCCCCGCCGGGTCCGGACCGTGGGCTTTTTGGACACCCCTATTTCCCACCAAAACCTAAATCCCGCCCCCACCCCCACTGGCTCTCTCTCAGTTGGCGTTCTTTCTTCTCTCTCTTTATAACTACTCTTAGAAAGAGGATTTTCTTTCCTCTCTTTATCTGCCCAAATCATGCTTTAGTTCAGATAGAAGATCCTCTCTCTAGTCCTAAATCAACACTACATCCGTTGGTTGAATACTTATCCTGTAGATTCTCCAAAAATTTGTAGCATGTAGAATATTTTGTTGCCCTAAATATGTCGATTGTGGATGTAAATTACTTTCCGTTGTTTTTTATGTTTGATTAGATTATTTTCCTCAGATTTTATTTGCGGTTTGTAGAATCGACGCCAATTTGGTACATTGAGTAATATAGCAATAATTTGGAGTAAATTGTGAAGGATACAGTGCATATTGTAATTTGATTCGAACTTTCATTAGTTTGCATATGAAAGCGTGTT
>BQKN01000855.1:17774-29936 GCA_022839385.1 Asparagus kiusianus
TGCTTTAATTCAGATAGAAGATCCTCCCTCTAGTCCTAAATCAACACTACATCCGTTGATCGAATACTTATCCTGTAGATTCTCCAAAAATTTGTAACATGTATAATATTTTGTTGCCCTAAATCTGTCGATTGTGGATGTAAATTACTTTCTATTGTTTTTATGTTTGATTAGATTAATTTCCTCGTATTTTATTTGCGGTTTGTAGAATCGAAGCCAATTTGGTACATCGGCCGTGGCTGCCTACATACCCTCCACCGGGATCAAGCTAACCGTAGTTCATATTTTGTTCTCTATATAGTCTCCACCTCGCCCCATCACCGCCCCGAAGGGCCATGCCCTCTTGGGCAGATCAACACGGGCTGATATGAAGCAAGTCCAAGCAATACTTAAACTTGCTACCTATGACCACCTTGGTTAACATGTCTGTGGGATTCTCATTTATATGCACCTTCATGAGAGAAATATCACCTTCCTCTATGACATCCCGCACAAATTGATACCTGACATCGATATGCTTGGTACGAGCATGATGGACTTGATTCTTCGCCAAGTGAATCGTACTCTGACTATCGCACCACAAGTTCATGTTCTCCTGCTCAATCCCCAAATCGTCTAGAAGACCCCACATCCATAATGCTTCCTTCACTCCCTCCACCATGGCCATGTACTCGGCCCCTGTAGTAGAAAGTTCCACTGTAGCCTGCAACATCGATCACCAACTAACTGGAGCTCCATATATCCTGAATACATAACCAGTAGTAGATCGTCATCTATCTAGATCACCCGCATAATCAGAGTCAACAAACCCGTCAATCTGACATGTCTCTCCACCAAAACACAGACTCATATCCGCGATACCTTTCAAGTACCTCAGGACCCATTTCACCGCTTCCCAGTGCGCCTTTCCCGGATTCGCCATGAACCTGCTGACCACACTAACCGCTTGTGAAATATCTGGGCGTGTACACACCATGGCGTACATCAAACTACCAACTACACTAGCATAAGCAACACGCTCCATGTGTGCCTTATCTTCTGCTATAGTAGGAGATTGTTTACCTGAAAGCCTGAAGTGTGGAGCTAATGGAGTCACCACCGACTTAGCACTTTGCATCCTGAACCTCGCGATCACCTGCTCTATATAGCCCTTCTGACTCAAGAACAATCGCTGATTCATCCGCTCTCTCCTAATCTCCATACCCAGTATTTTCCTTGCAGAGCCCATGTCCTTCATCTCGAACTCTTTACCAAGTTGAGATTTTAGCTTATCTATCTCCACCCTGCTCTTTAAAGCAATAAGCATGTCATCCACATACAAAAGGAGATAGATATAATCACCTCCACGAAGCTTTCGAATGTAAACACAACAATCGTAATCGCTTCGGGAAAACCCATGCTTTAGCATGAAGGAGTCAAATCGCTTGTACCACTGCCGAGGAGATTGCTTCAGTCCATAGAGTGACTTCCTCAAGCGACATACATGATGCTCCTTATCCTCAACCTTGTAACCCTGAGGTTGATGCATGTAGATCTCTTCATCCAAGTCTCCGTGCAAGAACGTTGTTTTAACATCAAGTTGTTCTAGCTCAAGATCACCATAAGCAACAATACTCAATAGCACCCAAATAGAAGTGTGTTTTACCACCGCAGAAAAGATCTCATTGTAATCCACACCCTCTCGCAAACCCTTTAGCCACTAGCCTCGCCTTATACCTTGTACCACCGAGCTTTGAAGGATCTTCCTTTCTCTTATACACCCACTTACAACTAATAGCTTTTCTTCCTATGGGTAATGGGACCACCTCCTATGTTTGGTTCTTCCGAAAAGATTCCATCTCCTCCTCCATCGCAGC
Source organism: Asparagus kiusianus (assembly GCA_022839385.1). Classification (NCBI taxonomy): domain Eukaryota; kingdom Viridiplantae; phylum Streptophyta; class Magnoliopsida; order Asparagales; family Asparagaceae; genus Asparagus; species Asparagus kiusianus. Next base: position 19,631 of record BQKN01000855.1, read on the forward strand.
CAACCAACTCTCACTATCCTTATCCCGAATAGCTTCCTTGAAGGAGACCGGCTCATCTTTCTCTACCGAGAGTGCGTATTCCACCAAATTAACCTGCACATAGTGCTTCAGGGGTTGATCAGCCCCCAGCTTCTGTACCTGCTTGTATGCTCGCCTTGGTCTAGTGGAAGCCAAGCTATCATCGAGCTGTTGTTGTTGTAGTATCTGTGTATTCTCCTGCTGAACCTCCTCCTGCTCAAGCTTATCATCTACCTGATTTCCCACTTGAACATGACTAAAACCTGGTTGGTCTTTAGATTCTATCTCAATAACCTGGAACTTTGAAGTCCCAACAGTCCCAACACCATCATTCTTGGACGCCCTAGCAATCATGGATTTCTTATCAAAGCTAACATCCCTGCTAATCACGAACTTCGAATCTTCTGTACACCAAAGGCGGTAGCCTTTTACGCCCTTTGCATACCCTAAAAATATTACCTTCTTGGCCCTCGCGTCAAGCTTTCCCTCATTAATGTGATAGTAGGCGGTACATCCGAAAATTCTGAGCCTATCATAATCTGCATGTTCCCATGACCACACCCTATAGGGTGTATCACCATCCAATGTCGAATGTGAAGAATAGTTCATAATGTAACATGCTGTAGCCACCGCTTCTGCCCACCATTCGTTGCCCAATCTAGCACAAGATCGCATACTCATTGCCTTCTCCCATAATGTTCGGTTCAGTCTCTCCGCAACCCCATTCTGCTGTGGTGTTGACCTGATTGTCCAGTGTTGAACAATGCCCTCCTAATCACAGAACTCCTTGAAAGCACCATCTGTATACTCTGTACCATTATCAGATCTTAGCGTTTTCAATTTCTTGCCTGTCCTGTTCTCAACCATTGCTCTCCACCTCTTGAATGTCTCGAATACCTCATTCTTATGCTTAAGAAAATAAATCCAAGCATACCTCGAATGATCATCTATGAACGAGACAAAATACCTGGAATCACCCTTGGAAGTTGTTTGAGCCGGACCCTAAACATCCGTGTGCACATAATCTAATATACCTCTGCTCTTGTGATTGCTTTTTAAGAACTGGACCATGTGCGCCTTTCCATACACACAATCCTCGCAAAAATCCATGTAAGGTTTCTTCAGATTCTTCAGCAGATCCTCCTTACCAAGCAAAACTAGACCCTTCTCTGACATGTGTCCAAGCCGCCTATGCCATAATCGTGTGTGCTCATGTGGGTCTCCACCACTTCCTTCAATTCAAACCGCTGTATCTCCCATCACCGTCGTACCTGAGAGAGTATATAAATTACCGTGACGAACACCCTTCATCACTGTTAAGAAACCTCGAGCAACCTTTTTCACTCCATTCTCTATGACAATCTTGCAGCCACCGGAGTCCAAAGCACCAACTAAGATAAGATTCTTTCGCAAGTCGGGAACGTGCCGCACGTCCGTTAGGGTTCTGACCACTCCATCATGCATCTTGATTTTTATATCACCGAGCCCCACCGTTTTACAAACATGGTTGATCCCCAGCAATACAGTTCCACCATTAATGCTTCTGTAGGTAGTAAACCACTTCCTATTTGGGCACGTGTGGTAAGAGCAACCTGAATCAAGAATCCACTTACAGGAGATATCTTCGCCACCCGTAACAACGTAGCATTCTTTATCGCTCTCTTCCTCTGAGACGTAACTCGCCTCTTTCTTGCCTTCTCTCCTCTCAGTCTTGTTGTTATTCTTCTTTCCACGTACTCTTTTATTTGGACAGTCGACCTTGAAATGCCTAACTTCACCGCATTTGAAACACGCCCTTCCCGCAAGAGGTCTTGATTTAGATCTAGACTTTTTCCCCTTGCCTTTTCCTCGCTCATTGCTCCTTCCTCTAGCAAACAATCCCTGCGCTTGTTCTTTATTACCACCAGTAGTCATGTCGCTGGTTGCAATCTTCCGAAGGTCATCCGCTAGAAGCACCGTTCTAGTCTTATCCATCGTCAAATTGTCTCCCACAAACATTAGTGCTTGCACCAGGTTCTCATAAGACTTTGGCAGAGATAGAAGTAGTAGAAGAGCCTGATCCTCGTCTTCTACAGTCACACCGATATCCTTCAGATCCGATATAATCCTATCGAACTTATTGATGTATTCCCAGATTGATGAGCCCTCCTCCATCTTGCAAGTATACAATTTGGATTTCAAATAGATCCGGTTCGTTAGACTCTTCGTCATGAAGGTGCTTTCTAACTTCGACCACACGTCCGCAGCCGTTTCCTCTCCATCTACCAAGAAAGCTACATTTCTTTCAAGGCAAAGGATAATCAATGCCCGTGCTTCCAGATCCAGCTCCTCCCAATCCTCATCAGACATATCCTTGTGCTTCTTCTCTTTTCTAGCCAAAGCTTTGTGCAATTTCTGCGAAATCAACGTGTTCTTCATCTGCATCCTCCAATAGGAAAAATCATTCTTCCCATTGAATTTTTCAATCTCGTACTTTCCCACTTTAGCTGTTTTACTTGTTGACGCTATTCTCCGCTTGTATTAATGAATCCGCTTCCCTCAGGAATTCCTACAAATACCTTGTGTTCACCACACAAAATCACGCACCACCTCAGATCAGAAATTCTACCACCTCCAATCTGAATAAAGGGGCTCTGATACCAATTATTGGGCGTAGAGTCACGCCCTCACGCCGCAGAAGCGATATCACCTGAGAGAGATCCCTGGCTTTCGTTGTCACAAAAGCACAAGTCAATCTCTATATTCTTGTTTCTCAAAGGAAACTAGAATAGATAGTGAAATTCTTGTTTGTCAAAGGAAACCAGAATAGAAAGTAAAATATTTTAACAAAGTGAAATACACACTCTTCCTCTCATCAGTTCTTGGACTGAAATGTCGAGGGAACCTACAAGCAATAGCCAACACCCAGAAAACAATAAAGACACGAGATTTACGTGGTTTGGCAAAATTGCCTACGTCCACGGTAGGGGTTGAGGAGATACCACTATGAGAAGAATACCAACGACTTGTACAATCCACAAGCTACTCTCAAAGAAAAGAGATCTGATTTTTACCCAAAAGAAATTAACCTCTCTTTTGTAAAATTCCTCAAAAACTCTCTCCTTTTATCTCTCCTCTTCTCTTTGTTTTTCTCTCAAAAAAGCCACCTAGAACCCTCTATTTTCTTCTATTCCTCTACGATTTTTTTTCTTCTCAAAAACAGCCGCAGCAAGAGCACCCTTGTTTCACGTTTTCCCCATGCACAAAACCCTATATAGCATAGGATTTAAATAGAAGAGACAGATGAAAAAAATTCGGATCTGGTTGATATCCGCGTGAATGGGTGTGTGGCCCCCACATGAGCTGTTCACGTGCTTGTGCCTTGCCAGGCTATCCCGCGCTCACAACTTTCTTCACCTTTTTAAATAGATCAATGAAGCTAGGTTGGCGCAGTGTAGGAAGAGAGTTGATCCTTGGTTAACAATATATCAAAAGAACTATTTTTATTTTAGAAGGCATTTTAATTTAGCAATGAATATCATGTTAGGAAAAAGTATTAGAAGTTCTAATGACTGCTGAGTAAATTACTTGGTTGTATGGTTAATCTGTCTATTAGGTAATTTTAATCATTGGTGAACAGATTGCTAAGTTTCTACCTACAGTTAAGGGTAATATAATGAAGCTCTCGTACACGATCACTGGTACAAATCCTAGGAACTTTGCTTCAAATAGAACCAATGGAACTTTCTTAAGCGTGCTAAAGGATCATCTAAATAAAAGGAAGGTTGAAATGTGTTTGACCTTAGAATCAGCTCCAAACATTAGTTGGATGGGCTACGATTGGTTTGTTAATGATTACTATTAATAAGACACGATTGGATTGTGGATGATTACTATTAATAAGACAACAACACAACAGTAGAAGAAGAATATCACGATTCACAATGATGATAAATGAATTAGAGCATAATATAGAAGATGGTTCTAATGGAAATACGTAAGGGCCTGTTTGTTTCGTTTCCCCCACTTTCCAAAACCCACTTTCCTTCACTTTTTCACTTTTCTCCACTTTCTAAAACCCACTTTTCTTCACTTTCTCCACTTTCCTCCAATAATATTGTGACAACTCATCCCACCACATCTCATTTCATACTTTTAAAAATAAACAAAACACAAGAAATGAGTCACATCAATCAACTCATCTAACTCACTTTCCCCCACTTTTCTTCATTTTCTATCATCTTTAAAAATTACTAATATCATCCAATAATATGGTGACAACTCATCACATCTCATTAAAATTTCCTTCCATCACTTTCCTCCAAAAAAATAAGGATTACAAAGGAAAAGTCATCTCATCTCATCATCCAATAATATGGTGACAACTCATCTCATCTCATCTCATCTCATCTATTTTCCCCCACTTTTAAGAATGAACCAAACACAAGAAAAAAATCAAAACAAGGAAAGTGGAGGAAAATATCAAAAATTACTCACATCAACCAATAATATAGTGACAGCTCATACTTTCCCCCACTTTCTTTTATAGCTTTGACGAACCAAACCTCTGAAAGTGGAGAAAAACATCAAAAATTATTTTCTTTTCCCCCACTTTCCCCCACTTTCTGCATTTTTTTGCGAAACAAACAGGCCCTAAGTGGAAAATGAAGAGAATTACACTGATGATGCGGATGTTTTTACTCCCAAGATGAGTATCACTCAATTCATAGTTCTGAGGAGGGACCTTCAAGTGAAGATGAAGTTGATCATTTGAGGTACTTCAATGGAGCTATTTATAATGAAAATTGTGAAGATCGATCCTTAATTTGAAGAAGGAAAAAAAATTTAAAGGAAAAATCTGCTCAAGCTTTGTTTGCAACAATACAGTATAAACAAGAACTTCAACTATCAATTTGTCTAAAAATGATGAAGAATTACAGAAAATCAGCAAAGGTATCAGCAGGTAGAAAGCAAAAAGTCTGGCGGTCGACCGGCGCAGTCCGCAAACGTGCACAAAACCTACTAGGAATCAGAGTTGGTGGCGGTCGACCGATGCGATCGACCGGAGCTGGTGGCGGTTGACCGCGGATGACTGTAAAGGATTTAACTCTCGAGAACTGAGATTCCGTCGACCGCTGTAGTCGACCGCGAGACCTGCGCGGTCGACCGATGATGATCTGGGCTGGGCCTTTCGGTTTTTGACCCGTTTCGTTTCTGAGTTATATATAACTCAAATCCTGATTGTTTAGGGTTATGCAAGGACGAATTTGAGCAGTCTTTGAGAGAGGATTGGTGCATCCAATTGTGGGAGAGCTTTGAGAGATCAAGAGCTTTATTTTAGGGTTTGGTCTGAGAAATTTGTAACTCTATTTATATTTCCTTGATTTCTAGTAGTAAAACTCCCCCCTCCTTGCCCCGTGGACGTAGGCAACTTGCCGAACCATATAAAATTCTTTGTTCTTGCTGTGGTTGTGTTTTGCATAGAGTTTGTGGTTTAGTTCGAGTTATTGTCGTGTTGCCCAAGAAGCTTCCTCCGCGCACAACAATTGGTATCAGAGCTAGATCGACAACATGGGAGATGCAAGCACATTAGGTTCGTCTCTTACAAAGGCGATACAGAGTCTGAACATTAATAACACGAAGATTGATGTTCCGAAGTTCGATGGCAAGATCAATTTTGGATTGTGGAGGTGTCAGGTGATGGATGCCTTGGATGCACAGAATTTGGAGGAGACTCTTGAGTTAAAAGAGAAACCTGCTAAGTTGGAGGATAAGGTTTGGAGAAAGATGAACAGTAGAGCTTGTGGTGTTATTAGGTCATGCTTGACGCCAGATCTTATTTATGATGTCATGAACGAGACGTTGGCGAAGAAGATGTGGGAAACACTCAATGAGAAATATCTTACGAAGAGCATTGAGAATCAGCTTCACTTGAAGAAGAGATTTTACCAGTTCAAGATGAAGAGAGGGGTTTCCATAAGGGATCATGTCAACAACTTCACTAAGCTACTTTCAGATATGGCCAATGTGGATATTATAGTTAAGGATGAAAACAAGGCGATGCTACTTCTGTATTCGTTGCCCGAAGATGATTATGGTACGTTCGTTCTCACTATGATCAATAGAAGAACTACAGTCAGCTACAAGGAGGTGACCTCAGCTTTGGTAAACTATAAGTTGAGGAAGAGTGATGGTGAACCCTCCGAGAAGGCATCAGGAGATGCACTAGCAGTTCGAGGTTGGGATCCAAACCGTCGCCAGTTCAACCGCTCAAAGTCAAAGAATAGGAGTGCCTATAAGATTGTTGGTAGAAATTAATATCGGTATTGTAAAGAAGAAGGACATTGGAAGATTGACTGCCCAAAGTGGAAAGAAAAAGCCGAGAAGAATAAGGGGAAAGCTGCACAAGCTTCAGAAGTGAATGTTACAAAAGCTATTGGTGAGCATTCAGATTTAGATTCTTCAGGCTATTCATGCTCTGCATTACCGTCGGTTTGCTATGCGGATTCCATGGAGTGGATGATGGATTCGGGAGCTACATATCACATCTGCCCTAAGAGGGAGTGGTTCTCTAGCTTTGAGGAGCTGGAAAGAGGGGATGTCGTGCTTATGGGTAATGATCACGTATGACCTATTGGTGGTATTAGTTCAGTCCGGATTAGGATGCATGATGGTGTAGTGAGGGAATTAAAGAAAGTGAGGTTCGTGCCGTAGTTGACAAAGAATATCATTTCTCTTGGGACTTTGGAGGCAGCAGGATATCGAGTGATCTTAGAAGATGCTACAGTGAAGGTCACAATGAGTTCCATGGTGGTGATGCAAGGTGTCAGGGAAAACAACCTATACTACTTGAAGGGCAAGACAGTTACAGGGGGTCTGGCAGCTTCTATCACTACAGAGAAAGACAATACCACTTTATGGCACATGAAACTTAGACACACAGGTGATAAGTCCCTATAGTTATTGGCAAAACAGGGGCTATTGAAAGTTGCTAAGACCTGCAAGATGGAGTTGTGTGAGCATTGTGTACTTGGGAAGAAGACAAGAGTGAAGTTTGGCACCGCTGTTCACAACACTCGAGGTACATTGGATTATATTCACATAGATGTTTGGGTCCTTCCAAGAACACATCTCTTTGGGGGGGCCAACTATTTTGTCACTTTCATTGATGACTATTCCAGGAGGAATTGGGTATACCCGATGAAGCATAAACATCAGGTCCTGGATATTTTTGTGGAGTGGAAAAAGAAAGTGGAGCTGTAGACAGGTAGAAAGGTGAAGACTCTACGTTCAGATAACGGCGGAGAGTACAAGAGTAATCCGTTTTTGCAGTTTTGCCGGGATCACGGTATTAGAAGACACTTCACAGTTCGAGAGACACCGCAACAGAACGGGGTGGCTGAGAGATTGAACCGTACCTTGCTGGAGAAGGTGCGGTGTATGATGACGCAGAGTGGATTGCCTAGATCCATTTGGGCTAAGGCGTTAGTTTATGCGAGCCATCTCATGAATAGGTTGTCGTGCACTGCGATAGACGAGAAGACTCCTTTGGAGCGTTGGTTTGGTTCGGTGGCTAGTGAGTATGAGTCGCTTCGGATATTCGGGTGTCTAGCTTATTATTATGTCAGTGATGGTAAATTAAATCCGAGACCGAGGAAAGCAGTCTTCGTGGGATTTAGAGATGGAGTCAAAGGCTTTAAGTTATGGGATCCACAGGACAAGAAGATAGTTATTAGTAGAGATGTCACATTTGACGAGGCGTACATGATGACGCCTCGAGCCCCTCAGCAGGTGGAGGGAGACCAGACATGTAAAACCTCGTAAATTTGAATATTTTATGATAAATAATGATAAATATGTTATATGATGAAAAATAATATATTTTAATGTTTGGATATGATAAGAATTGATTTGAGATCAATTCAATGTATATTTGTGAAAATATGAGTGCAAATGCACAAAACATGCACAAAGGCCAAAAGAGTGAAAATCTGGGAATAATGACTAGTTATGAGTTTTTATGTTTTGCACACCAATGCAGTTAGAATTTAGAAAAGTGTAAAAGACCAAAGTTGTAGGTCTCTTCAACAGATTTCTAACAAGTTTTAGAATACCTCATTCCGTGGTTGGATGAGAAAGTTATAACCAAAATACCGAAGGGGTATTTTCCTAGTCAGACTAGGTTTCCTGGTTCGGATCTAACAGATTTGTTTCGGGTTTGCCTCTATAAATAATTGTATTTTTCATAAAAATTCCTTTTTTATCATATCTAAGAACCCTAATAGCCACCAAACCTCTATAAACCCTATTTTGAATTATTGGAGAAGATTGGAGGCTTTCAAGTTGGGTTTTTGTTGATTTTTGGCTTTTGGAGTGGAGATCTCCTTTGACGTTGCTTCTAACAAGTTTTCCTACAACCCCAGGTGAGTATCATCTCTACTAATCCCTCTCTTAGTTTTTAAAATATTTTTGAAGAGTTTTTAATCAGTTTTATAGACCCTAATCAATTAATTTGTGTATAAAAATTGGATCTTTTGTATATATGTATAAAGACTAGGTCTTTTCATGTTAAAGAGATTAAGCACGAATTTACAAAAGTATTTTAAGATCTAAAAGTAATTTAAAATATTGTTTATCTGAATTTAGATGTTTTATTCTTCATTTTAAAGTTTTGAGCATGATTGAAGGTTTACATATGATTTCTTGTGCAAATAATCATGCTTGTTATGTTCTGCTGAAAATCTGCTGCACATATATATTATTGAACTAGAAATTTGAAATAACAAATGAAATCCAATTTGAACCAAACTAATGTCAATTGAAAGATATGTGAATCTAGTTTTCAAAACAGAAAACCATACCTAAAGATAGTTTTCCTAGAGAATGATATGTTCAATTTACTGATGATATATCCTACAGAAATTCTGCTGCACATATAAAATGTTTTACTGGAAATTAGAAATATCATATGAACTCCAAACTGAACAAAATCAGTGTCAAATGATAGCTATGTGAGTCTAGTTTCCAAAAAGAAAAACTATTCTTAAAAAGAGTGTCTAGAGAAAGATATTATCAATTTACTAATGATATGTTCTACAGAAAACTGCAAATGTGCTGATTTGAAATAAATTGATATATTACGTAAAGGTTTCTTGAGTTTCGCTCTGGTTTGTTATTTTTGAGAGAGTTTCTCGATCTTGTACTATTATATACAATGCTTAAGAGTTGTTTAACATCTGGGATGATGATGAACACCAAATATGGACACGCACACCGAGATATGTGCACGTACACTTAGATTATGTTGTGTTAACATACTTTTTGTCGTACGTTGAGCTGATAAATACATATGAAAGAGTATAGTTATTTTATGTATCCAGAAATAGGGAGATAAAACCTATTTGTCTGTAGGCGTCTAAAAATGCCTATAGGTGTCTGCGCATAGCTCGAGACAAAGAGAAGGCGATGAACTCCATTATCCAAGTCGAAGGGGATTATCCGAGTCAAAGAGGATCATCTGACACCGACAAGCGTATAAAGCGAAACAAGTGGCCCGTGCGCTCACCGGCCACCTCCAAGTGGCCAATGTGCTCACCGGCCATCGCCAAGTGGCCCGCGTCCTCACCGGCCAGCTCCAAGTGGTCAACACGCTCACCGCCCACTTTCAAGTGGCCCACATACTCATCATCCACCTTCAAGTTATGAAATGTATGAAATGAATTAGTGAAGCATACGAGTCAACGTGACACGCAAAACGGCAAAACGACTCAGTCAGGAGTTGTGACTCGCCCACACAATGAGTGGTTCGGCCATTGTAAGCCCACACCATGAGTGGCTCGGCCATTGAAAGTTGTAAGTCTCTTTGTCAGCTTTCTAACACATCTTGAATCATCTCATTCCGAGATCGGACGAGAGAGTTAGAGCCAAAATACCCGAGGACGTACGAAGGCAAAACGACTCAGCCAGGAGTTGTGTTTCGCCCACACAATGAGTGGCTCGGCCATTGTAAGCCCACACCATGAGTGGCTCATCCATTGAAATTTGTAAGTCTCTTCATCAGCTTTCTAACGCATCTTGAATCATCTCATTCCGAGATCGGACGAGAGAGTTAGAGCCAAAATACCTGAGGACGTACGAAGGCAAAACGACTCAGCCAGGAGTTGTGTTTTGCCCACACAATGAGTAGCTCGGCCATTGTAAGCCCAAACCATGAGAGGTTCGGCTATTGAAAGTTGTAAGTATCTTCATCAGTTTTCTAACGCATCTTGAATCATCTCATTCTGAGATCGGACGAGAGAGTTAGAGCTAA
>BQKN01000855.1:36597-87160 GCA_022839385.1 Asparagus kiusianus
GACTTGCCACAACAACCTCGCATTGGACGTGTTGGAAGCAATGGGGATAGCACCGTCCAACACTTGGAAAGACTTGAAGGTGCGCGGTGAACAAGCCGAACGCTTCCTCTGAAGGAAGAAGGCCGAGAGGAGTCAATCAACAACTAATCCTCCGAACTCTAACTTCGCCTCTCGTGGTAAGGACAAGACACCTGCAGCGGCTGTTGGTGCTAATCAAACGTCGCAACAACAACCCCGGAGATAGCAAAAGACTTCGGATCAGAGACTTCAAAAAGAGTACTCCTTCAAGGACGAAGATGTTCCAGCCATCTTCGAATCCCTCCTTAAAAATAACAAGATCAAGCTGCCACCAATCACGAATCAGGAGGAAGCTGACGATACTGCGGATCCGAAGTACTGTGCGTATCACAGGAGAATCCTTCATCCTACCAAGGCCTGCTTTACTTTAAAGAATAGCATCCAGACCTTGGTTGAAGCCGGCGTCATAACGCTAGTGTAAGCTAGTTGAGAACGGTAAGACTCTGAAGAGTATATGAGTATAAACTGCTTCTCAATCCTCCGACCGGTATAAGAGGTTAAACTGCTCCCTGATACTCCAATAGGTATATGAGTCTAAACTATTTCCTTTCTTCCACGGGAAGTTCCTGGAGAGTGCCATGCGTGGTAGTCTTAAGGATAACCCGATCATGCAGCCGATACAATGATAAACCTAGTTTCGTAAGAAAAGCTGGGGGTGGATAATTCATGTCACGGGAAGTTCCCGGAAGAATGTTACATGTAATTTTCTTAGGGATAACCCGATCATTACAAAAAAAAGAGTGATAAACACTAAACCCTACTGTGATTTCCGAACACTCTTTTGCTGAGACTAGGTTCGATCACTTCGATGGATCAATCTTCCCTCACAAGATTTCCATTGGTGTTTGACAACTCACAGTCTTCCACCATAAAAAACCCTCACTGATCAAATTAATGACAGTGGGTCCACTAAAATTCCTTTCGGTTAAATCCACTCAAACTTTTGATATATCTGTGCACTCAACACTCCTATTGTTAGAGTCCGGATATAATACTTGGAATTTTGATATCAATCCTTGACGAATTGTCAAACCTCTTCGTGTTAAGTCCTTATAACTTAACACCAGGAATTCCTTCTGAGTAATTTGTACAAGTCAACACTCCCATTGTGATTTGTACTCCCACACCCACTTGGTCAAACCTTCTTACAGTTAGGGCCAAAACCAAAATCCCCTCTCGATTCCTCCAATGAACGAGAGGTCCAGTTTCAAAACGAGTGATCAAACCTTCCTATAGTTAGGGTCATCTCAAACTCCCGTTTGGTCAAACCTTCCTACAGTTAGGACCAAAACCACAATTCACTCTCGATAAACGAGAAATTCATATTTAGTTCGGTAATCAAACCTTCCGACAGTTAGGGTTATCCGAATCTTTTCGATCCTCGGAGTGGAGATTTCACTCTTAGTTTCATCTTTCCGGATTCTGGGGGTGGAGATCCCACCTCGAGTCTCCTTTTTAACTAGAGATAGAATATAAAATTCTTCCTCTTTAGTGTTGGGAGATAGAATATAAAATTCTTCCTCTCCCACATCAGGTTCGTCTTTGCCCTAAAAGAAGACCGGGAAATAGAATATAAAATTCTTCCTTTCCCACACCAACCTTTTCCAAGAATTTATCAATTTAGGATTCATCCTAGGAAGTTTATCCCGAATCCTAAGCAGGGATAAGTCTGCGCCTAACACGCGCTGCCGGTTTAGTCTTTCTCCGTAGAAAAAGACACCAGAGTTTGATTCTAGGGTATCCTATCCTGAAACCTAAGCAAGGATAAGTCTGCGCCTAACCCACGCTGCCGGTTAGTTCATAACCGTTAAAAAGAACACTCGCCCATATATTCAACATTGTGGCAGGTTGTTATTAATAACACCAAAATCCATGCCTTATACGCATGGGGAATTTCATCCTGAATCCTAAGAAAGGATATGTCGACGCCTAACACGCGTCGCCGGTTTAGTCTTTCTCCATAGAAGAAGACACCAGAGTTCGATTCTAGGGTATTTTATCCTGAAACCTAAGTAGGGATAAGTCAACATCTAATACACGTTGCTGGGTAGCCTATTCCCATAACAATGACAAAGTCTACGTATTCGAAGTCGTAGCACAAAGTCTCAGAGAATTCATTCCCTTAGCACAACGTTACATGCGGAACGGACTTGAACAATCCGCATACTAGCCTGACTCAAACGGTAGTCGGTAAAGGCTAATCAAATCCGTTGAAGGCTGGGGGTTAGCCAAAAATCCTAAAGTCAACGCCTAACACGCGTCGCCGGGTAGCCTATTCCCGTAACAAATGGTAAAGCCTATGTATTCAACATCATAGCACAAAGTCTAAGGGAGTTCATTCCTTTAGCACAACATCACATGTGGAATGGACTAAAACAATCTGCATGTAAGCCCGATTCAAACGGTAGTCGGTAAGAGCACGTCAAATCCGTTGAAGGCTGAGGATTTGCCAAAAATCCTAAGTCAACGTTTCATACACGTTGCTGTTTAGTCTTTTCACAGGAGAAAGACGAAGTCTACGTATTCAATATCGTAGCACTAAAAGGGTTAACTCTATTAGCTTAACGTCACATGCGAAACGGATTTAGACAATCCGCATGCTAGCCTGACTCAAACGGTAGTCGGTAAAGGCCTATCAAACCCGTTGATGGTTGAGAATTTGCCAAAAATTCTATAAATACGAGTATTTGACGCATCAATTCTATAGATTGGTCTCGTGACTCAAGTATCTACCATGCTCCAATTCCTTAAGAGCTTAAACTGTGTATACTCCAGAAGACGTACGAGTATAAACTGTGACGAACGCCGGACAACACGTCGCAATGAAGCTTGGACGCCGGACAACGCGTCACAAGGAAGCTCAAACGCTGGACAACGCGTCACAATGAAGCTTGGACGCCGGACAACGTGTCACAAGGAAGCTCAAACGCCGGACAACGCGTTGTAAATGAAGATTCAACACCGACAATCGATGGTCAGTTCTATGTTGAAACAGCAAACTCGAGCTAAAAAGTCAGGAAATCGAGAATCGACTTCAAGTTCAAAATTCCGACAAACGGTCAGACAATAAATGCAGCATCGGAACCCTTACGGACATTCGACAAAGCATCGAATAGCCTGGAGGACTGAAGGAATCAAGAATAGAAGCCATTCCAAATATCCCGTCATAACCGATTGAAGGATGGGACAATCATATCCAAAGTATTCCAGACTCTTCTATAAAAGAACGAGGCTGAAATACTTTAGAGGGGGTATCTGTAGGCATATAAAACTACTTATAGGTCGCTTAACATAGCTCGGTATGGTGATTCGACAAATCAACGAACCATCGAACGATATATCCAAGCGTGTTCGAAGCTAAGTGAGACGCGATGAAGCGGGTTAACGAAGCAACGAGGTTAATGAACCACACGCAAGCTAACGGGTCGAGAAATCAACGAGTCATTCAACCAAGAGCGGACTCGAACGAATCAAGATCGAATCAAGATCAGTTTCGGACTCGAACTCCAAAGCAGATTTACTGCCAAATCAGGATCCGGATTTACTGCCAAATCAGGTCAACGAATAAAGTCCGGATAAGTCGACTACAGAACAGGAAAACGGACAAAACGGCGGGAAAAATCAACACCAAGAGAGGCTCGGCCGAAACCGAGCCACCTCTTGGTGGCTCGGCTTTGGCCGAGAGCCACCTTGAGGTGGCTTGGTGGCCGAGCCACCTCAGGGTGGCTAGGTGGTTCGGCCACCTGTGCCCGGGCACAGTGAAGAGAGCCTATAAATAGGAGAGGTGTGGCTCATTTGAAAGGACTTTTGGACTCTTGAGAGAAAACTCTGTCGAATTGAGAACTCAACCTTGAATCATCGGAGCCTCGAAGACTTGGACTAAACCTTCAGATCTGATCCCCAACGATCGTCAACGCCAAATAAGGCAAGAGTTCGAGAGGGACCGGATCTCAGATCTACGCGGTCATCCTCTGGATCAAAGCTTGGTCTTTGATCTCGAGAATCGGGCGATTATTTCCTTGGTGAACTAATCCCCCCTGGCTATTATTTCCTTCGTTAAATAATACCCGTCGTACTGTGTAGATCCGACCGGATCTAGATCGCGCGGTGGTCCACCGATAAACCTCGGCGCAGGCAAACAACCCACGCAAGCGAGTGACCGCAAAACAGGAGCTCGTGATTTGTTCGACAAACAAGGAGAAAAAGTTGTAATTTTTTATTTCTTTTTTTATTTGATTTCGTTGTAACCGGATCTTATAAAAAGACCGGATCTTTGTAATCGATAAACTATTATTGAGAGTGCAATGGAATCGATGAAGAAAGCAACGATTTTTCCCACGAACAAGGGTCATCTCAAACTCCCGCTTGGTCAAACCTTCCTATAGTTAGGACCAAAACCACAATTCACTCTCGATAAATGAGAAATTCATATTTAGTTTGGTAATCAAACCTTCCGACAGTTAGGGTTATCCGAATCTTTTCGATTCTCAGAGTGGAGATTCCACTCTTAGTTTCACATTTCCGGATTCTGGGGGTGGAGATCCCACCTCGAGTCTCCTTTCTAACTGGAGATAGAATACAAAATTCTTCCTCTTCAGTGTTGGGAGATAGAATATAAAATTCTTCCTCTCCCCATCGGGTTCGTCTTTGCCCTAAAAGAAGACCGGGAAATAGAATATAAAATTCTTCCTTTCCCACGCCAACCTTTTCTAAGAATTTATCAATCTAGGATTCATCCTAGAAGTTTATCCTAAATCCTAAGCAGGGATAAGTCTGCGTCTAACACGCATCGCCGGTTTAGTCTTTCTCCATAGAAAAAGACACCAGAGTTCGATTCTGAGGTATCCTATCCTGAAACCTAAGTAGGGATAAGTCAGCGTCTAATACACGTTACCGGGTAGCCTATTCCCGTAACAATGGCGAAGTCTACGTATTCGAAGTCGTAGCAGCAAGTCTAAGGGAGTTCATTCCGTTAGCACAACGTCACATGCGGAACGGATTTAGACAATCCGCATGCTAGCCCGACTCAAACGGTAGTCGGTAAAGGCTAATCAAATCCGTTGAGGGCTGAGGATTTGCCAAAAATCCTGAGTCAACGTCTCATACACGTCGCTGTTTAGTCTTTTCACAGGAGAAAGACGAAGTCTACGTATTCAATATCGTAGCACTAAAAGGGTTAACCCTTTTAGTTTAACGACACATGCGGAACGGATTTAAACAATCCGCATGCTAGCCCGACCCAAATGGTAGTCGGTAAAGGCTCATCAAACCCGTTGATGGCTGAGAATTTGCCAAAAATTCTATAAATGCGAGTCGTTGATGCATCAACTTTATGAGTTGGTCTCGTGACTTGGGCATCCAACAACTTCGGGATAAGATCCATATATGCAGACGAAACAACTGTAATAGTTGGTCCTACAGCCCCAAAATTTGTGACCGCCACGCTCCAATACCTTAAGAGCTTAAACTGTGTATACTCCAGCAAATGCACGAGTATAATCTGTGTTAATGGTGATCCGAAACCCTAGGGTCAACGCCGGTCAACGCGTAACCCTAGGTCAACGTCGGTCAACGCGTTGCAACAAAAGTCAATGTACGGCAGTCTGGAACCCTAATTCAGCACGACATGACAGGGATAGTCAATTCTAACGTCAACTCAATGACAAGAGCTATATTCAGAAACTTACACACCAACTTCAGTTCAAGATTTCAACAACGGTCAGACGATAAATGCAGCACCGGAAGAACTTCATCTATTCAACAAAACACAGAATAGAGGGAAGGCTAAAGAAGTCAAGAATTGGAGCCAGCTACAAGTCTTTTGACACCGACTGAAGGTGGGACCTATCACATCCAAAGTATTTCAGACTCCTTTATAAAGAATGAGGCTGAAACACTTTGGAGGGGGTATCTGTAGGCGTCTAAAAATGCCTATAGGTGTCTACGCATAGCTCGAGACAAAGAGAAGGCAATGAACACCATTATCCAAGTCGAAGGGGATTATCCGAGTCAAAGAGGATCATCTGACACCGACAAGCGTATGAAGCGAAACAAGTGGCCCGTGCGCTCACCGGCCACCTCCAAGTGGCCAATGTGCTCACCGACCATCGCCAAGTGGCCCGCATGCTCACCGGCCAGCTCCAAGTGGTCAACACGCTCACCGCCCACTTCCAAGTGGCCCACATACTCATCATCCACCTCCGAGTTATGAAATGTATGAAATGAATCAGTGAAGCATACGAGTCAACGTGACACACGAAACGGCAAAACGACTCAGCCAGGAGTTGTGTCTCGCCCACACAATGAGTGGCTCGGCCATTGTAAGCCCACACCATGAGTGGCTTGGCCATTGAAAGTTGTAAGTCTCTTCGTCAGCTTTCTAACGCATCTTTAATCATCACATTCCGAGATCGGACGAGAGAGTTAGAGCCAAAATACCCGAGGACGTATGAAGGCAAAATGACTCAGCCAGGAGTTGTGTTTTGCCCACACAATGAGTGGCAAAATGACTCATGGTGTGGCTTTACAATGGCCGAACCACTCATTGTGTGGGCGAGACACAACTCCTGGCTTTACAATGGCCGAGCCACTCATTGAGTCTCCTCACAGCCATTGTAAGTTGTGTGCAGAGTGGCTTAACGGCGTTGACTTCTGAATTTGTCAACGTCCAAGAAATAACTGTTGCTGGAAGGAAAGCCTGGAAGACTCCTCAACCTCGTGTACCAGTGCTGTATACATACTTGGTTGCCTAGTTTGTGCTGCATTGCCCTTCGTTCATGACGGGGGTTGCTGAAGATAGTGAAGTTCTTGTTCCCTTTGTGCAGAGATTGGAGTCGGCCACATGGACTAATATCTACATAGTCAGGGTTCGACAATTTTTGTCTCAGGGAGACAACTACAGAATTTTCTGCTGCTCTCCCGATTTCGACGGGGCTGACTAGGAGGGTACAAGCTTTATGGATGTACTTTTTGATGGCTCCTCATCTTTAGAAGAAGGCGTCTTCAGATGGTTTCTCATGATCAGATTGGGTTATCTGGTCTTCCGCTTGAGAGAGAAGTGCATCATTGAACCTTATATGCCTTCTCGATTTGCTAAGCAGTTTGGATATGATTGTTCGCGGGAAAAATTATTTTCTCTGATTTCATTGTTTCCATTAGCAACTGTTTATCGGTTACAAAGAGGTCCGGTCTTTTTATAAGATCCGGTTATAATAAAATCTAAAAAAAAGAAGAAGATTACAACTTTCCTTTTTTGGAACAAATCGCAAGATCCTGTTTTGCGGTCTCTTGCTTGTGTGGGTTCTTCGCCTGCGCCGGGGTTAATCCGTGGACCACCGCGCGATTTTGATCTGGTCGGATCTACACAGTATGACGGGTGTTATTTCACGAAGGAAATAACAGCCGGGGGTATTATTTCACAAAGGAAATAATAGCCCTAAGTAATCAAAATCGACCAAGCGAAATCGATACTCTTCTCGGGATCAAAAACCAAGTTTTGATCCAGAGGATAACCGTGTGGATCTCAGATCTGATCTCTCTCGAACTCCTACCTTGTTTGGTGTGGATGATCGCCAAGAACCAGATCTGAAAAGTCTAAAACTCCAAGATTCCAAAGCTTCAACCTTTTTTTAGTCTTGAGCCTTTAATCTAGCAGAGTTTCGCCTCCAAAAAATCTCACCCCTCAAGCAATGAGCCTAGGGGTCTATTTATAGGCTCCTCAAACCAGATCTGGGCTCAAATCTGGGCCCAGATCTGGTGGCTCGGCTCGGTGGCCGAGCCACCCCTAGGTGGCTCAGCCACCGAGCTACCAAGAGGTGGCTCGGCCATGGCCGAGCCACCACTAGGTGGCTAGGCCACCGAGCCACCTAGGAGTGGCTCGGTTTTGGCCGAGCACTCCAGGCGTTTGCTATTTTTCCGTTTTTTAGTTTCGCGGTTTATCCGAACTCTGATTTGGCAGTCTGTATCTTGATTTGGCAGTAAATCCGCTTTGGTGTTCGAGTTTGAGTCCGCTCCCGATCTTGATTGATGTGGTGGACTCTATGGTTGGATGATTCGTTGATTCATCGACCCGTTAGCTTGATTGGACACGCGATTGGATGTATTCCGTTGTTTGCGTGTGGTTCGTTAACCTCGTCACCTCGTTAATGCGCTTTGTCGCGTCTCACTTGGCTTCGGTGTTGTGGTCTAACGACCATGCTTGGATATATCACCCGATGGTTCGTTGGTTTGTCGAATCACGGTGTCGAGCTGTGTTAAGGGACCAATAAGCAGTTTTATACGCCTACAGATACCCCCTCTAAAGTATTTCAGCCTCATTCTTTTATAGAAGAGTCTGGAATACTTTGGATATGATTGTCCCAACCTTCAATCGGTGTAACGGGACCTTGGAATGGCTTCTATTCTTGATTCTTTCAATCCTCCAGGCTATTCGGTGCTTTGTCGAATGTCTGCAAGGGTTCCGGTGCTGCATTTATTGTCTGACCGTTGTCGGAATTTTGAACTTGAAGTCAATTCCTGATTTCCTGATCTTTAGCTCGTGTTTGCTGTTTTAACATAGAACCGACCATCGATTGTCAGCGTTTAGTCTTCATTTGCAACGCGTTGTCCGATGTTTGAACTTCATTGTGACACGTTGTCCGGCGTTTGACACAGTTTATACTCGTACGTCTGCTGGAGTATACACAGTTTTAAGCTCTTAAGGTATTGGAGCGTGGCGGATACTCGAATCACGAGACCAACTAACGGAGTTGATGCGTCAATGACTTGTATTTATAGAATTTTTGGCAAATTCTCAGCCATCAATGGGTTTGATAAGCCTTTACCGACTACCGTTTGAGTCGGGCTAGCATGCAGATTGTCTAAATCCGTTCCGCATGTAACGTTGTGTTAAGAGAGTGAATTCTCTGAGACTTTGTGCTATGATGTCGAATACATAGGCTTCGCCATTGTTACGGGAATAGGCTACCCGGCAACGCGTGTTAGGTGTTGACTTTAGGATTTTTGGCTAACCCTCAGCCTTCAACGGATTTGATTAGCCTTTACCGACTACCGTTTGAGTCGGGCTAGCATGCGGATTATCTAAATCCGTTCTGCATGTAACGTTGTGCTAAGAGAGTGAATTCTCTGAGACTCGCCGCTATGACTTCGAATACGTAGACTTCGCCATTATTATGGGAATAGGCTACCCAGCAACGTCTATTAGACGCTGACTTATCCCTACTTAGGCTTCGGGATAAAGGTCCCCAGAATCAGGTTCTGGTGTCTTCTTGGACAGTAAAAGACTAACCTGGCGACGCGTGTTAGGCGTCGGCATATCCTTTCTTAGGATTCAGGATGAAATTCCCCGTACGTGTAAGGCATGGATTTTGGTGTTATTAATAACAACCTGTCACAATGTTAAATATGTGGGCGGGTGTTCTTTTTAACGGTTAAGAACTAACCGGCAGCGCGGGTTGGGCGCAGACTTATCCCTTCTTAGGTTTCAGGATAGGATACCCCAGAATTGAACTCTGGTGTTTTTTTCTACGGAGAAGGACTAAACCGGCAGCGCGTGTTAGGCGCAGACTTATCCCTACTTAGGATTCGGGATAAACTTCCTAGGATGAATCCTAGATTGATAAATTCTTGAAAAAGGGTTGGTGTGGGAAAGGAAGAATTTTATATTCTATTTCCCGGTCTTCTTTAGGGTGAAGGCGAACCCGAATACAAGGAAGGAAGAATTTTATATTCTATTCCTTGATTCTGGAAAGGAAGAATTTTATATTCTATTCCTTGATTCTGGAAAGGAAGAATTTTATATTCTATTTCCAGCGCAAAAGAAACTAGAAGTGGGATCTCCACTCTGAGAATCTGGAAAATCTAGATAAATTTACCTTTTATAGGATTGGTTATCTGGTCTGAAGATGAGTTTCTCGTTTATCGAAATAAAATTTCAACTTCGGTTATAACCATGAGGAGGTTTAACCAAAGAGAAAAGGAAGGGAGTTCTTTCGTTTATCGAAAGGGGACTCTGAACTGAAAGTGGACCTCTTGTTCGTGGAAAGAATCAAGAGGGGAATTTGTTGGTGGCTTGTGCCAGAAAGACACTTTTGGTGGACTCACTGTCAATTGAAATTGATCAGTGAGGGACTTTGGTGGTGAAAATGATTTTGGGTTATTCTCTAGAATATTGAGTGTAATATTCTTCAAGGAACTTCTCGGTAAATGGGTTATCCTAAATATACTAGGGATAGTACTTTTTAGGAACTTCCCATTTATTGGCATTAATTGCCTGGCGCCCTCTTGAGTAATCAGGCGATATGCGCCGTTTGAGTAGACTGTGTTTATCACAAACGGTCCTTCCCATTTGAGTCCAAATTTACCTTTCTTCTTGGAGTTGAGGATTATCGGTCGACGAGCAGCGAGGACCAGATCTCCTTCCTTGAAACTTCTCTATCGGACTCTTTTGTTAAAAGCCCTAGATATTCTGGCTTGATAAAACTCAATGTGTTGTTGAGCTTCCAAGCGCTTTTCATCCAACATTTCGAGTTCTTTGAGACGTTTCTGATGTTGTTCTTCTGTCGTCATCTCAGTTGCGAGAGCGATCCGAATGGATGGGATTTGGATTTCTAATGGCAGCACAGCTTCACATCCGTATACCAACGAATATGGGGTAGCTACTGTAGGTGTGCGTATGGTGGTAAGATAAGCCCAGAGTGCTTCACCGAGTTTATCGTCCTAGTCTCGTTTATTGGTCTTCACGAGCTTTGATAGGATCTTAATGATCGTCTTGTTAAGAGCCTCATCTAATCCATTCGAGGCGGGATAATAAGCTGTTGACGAAACATCTTGAATTTTGAACTTGTCACAAAACCTGTCAAAAGCGTTGCTTATGAACTGTGGACCATTGTCATGAATGATCCATCTTGGCATGCCATGTCGGTATATGACATGATGTTTGATGAAATTGATGACGTTGTTCGTCTTCACTTCTCTAAGCGGAATTGCTTCAGCCCACTTTGAAAAGTAATCCGTGATTGCGAGAATGAATCGATCACCTTTGACTGAAGGGGGAAAAATAGGACCGACAATGTCCATACCCAATGTCGCGAACGGCCAAGATGTGGTTGACGTGTGTAAACGCTCCGGTGGTTGGTGCATATAATTTGTATGTACTTAACAAGCATGACATTCTCGGGCATATTTGATTGCATCATGAACCATTGTTGGCCAAAAATATCCCATTCTCCTGATGCGATCATACAGTTTGGGACCGGGCTGATGCGCACCACATTCTCCTTCGTGTGCTTCCTTAAGAACTTTTTCTGCTTCTTTGTTCGAAAGACATCGGAGTAACAAACCATCGTACCCTCGACGGTATAATGTATGAGTCTCGGTATTACAAAAGAATCTTGGTGCTCTTCGGCGGATTGATTCCCTTTCTTTTACATCTTCTGGCAAAATACCATATTGGACGTAGTCAATGATAGGAAAACGCCAATCTCGGGACTCAAACTCAATTTGAGTTGAGTTCACCTCCTTGGCGCTTATGTTTCTATCATCTTCTTCTTCAATATCCATATTGTATATGGGTATGCAGAGTTGATGCGATCTTACTGTGACTAGTAGTTCAGTTTCGGGAGGCTGCGCAAGTGATACCGCTAGTGCTGCCAGTACATCCGCATAAGCGTTCTGGAGACGAGGGATGTATTTAATGAAGAATTCTTCAAAAGAATCTGCCATTTTGATGGCCTCCTGGTGGTACGGGATCAGGTCTTGGTTCCTGACTTCATACACTCCACGGACTTGGCTGACTATCAATTGAGAATCCCCAAAAGCTTCGAGATATTCGACCCCCAGCTCCTTAGCGAAACTGAGTCCAATGAGAAGCGCATTGTACTCGTCTACGTTATTGGAACATGGATCAGTTAGTGAATAAGCCCGAGGCATCACATGCTTCCCTAGGGAAATTAAGACAACTCCAACTCCGAAGGAGACTTTAGAACATCCGGGGGTTATTGCCACATTAACTGCCCTTGAAGCACCATCGAAGTATAATTGCCATACTTGTTGGTTTGATGTAGTGTTAACCTCGTGGGTTTCATCCGGAAAGTCATCATATACTTCTGCCGTATCCGTTGTCGGGTTTGCCGCCAAAAGATCACAAATTGCTTGTCCTTTGATCGACTTCTGTTGTTTGAAGTGCAAATCATATTGGGACAAGAGAAGGGCCCACTTCGCTAACCGCCAATTCATAGAGGCCGGTTGTATCATAAATACCCGTACTGGATTAAAGTTAGAAATGACGTAAATCGTCTGTCCAACCAAGTAATGCCGCATCTTTTGTACTGCGAATACCAATGCGAGGCATTCTTTCTCAATCATCGGATATCGAGACTCGGCGCCTACCAAAGTCCGACTTAAGTAATAGACTGCCTGTTCATGACCGTTATCATCGTCTTGTGCTAGTAAAGCACTTATCGAGTGGTTCATCGCCTTGAGATAAATCAAGAACGGTTTACCAGATTTCGGTGCAACGAGAACAGGAGGATTCGTCAGATATGTTTTGATATCTTCGAGTGCTTTTTGGCAGGCGTTGTCCCAAATAAATGACACACCTTTCTTGTTTAGCTTAGAGAATGGTTGGCACTTCCCAGAAAGATTTGAGATGAACCGCCGGATGTAAGCTAAACGCCCTTGCAATCATCTGAGTTCTCTTAGATTTCTAGGGGGTTGCAGTTCATGTATCGCCTTCACCTTATCGGGATCGAAATGTATACCTTTATTGGTGACGATGAATCCAAGGAATTTTCCGCTGGACATTCCAAGGAAGGATTTAGTGGGGTTCATCTTCAATTGATGACTCCACATGAGATCGAACATCGTCTTCAAGTCCTTGATGTGATCTTCTTTGTTGCGGCTTTTTACAACCAAATCGTCGACTAGCACTCGACTGTTTTCCTGAGATGTTCTTGGAAAATCTTAGTCATTGCTCGGTGGTACGTGGCACCTGCATTCTTTAGACCGAAAGGTATCACCGTGTAGCAAAAGACACCGAGGGGCGTTCTGAACGCTGTATGCTTTTCGTCATCTGGGTACATCTTGATTTGGTTATATCCTGAAAAGCCATCCATAAAAGACATTCTCTCAAATCCGCATGTATTGTCGATAATGACATCCGTGATTGGGAGAGGAAAGTTATCTTTTGGACATGCTGTATTCAGGTCCCTGAAGTCGATGCAAATCCTGATTTTACCGTTCTTCTTCATGACTGGAACAATGTTGGCTAGCCAGTCTGGATGTTGCTCCTCTAGGATAAATCCTGATTTGATTAATTTCTTAACCTCTGCCTCAATGGATTCCATAATCTGCGGACGAAACCGTCTTTGCTGTTGTTTGACAGGTTTGGCATCCGACTTGATATCGAGGCGGTGCATTGCCACATTGGGGTCGAGCCCTGGCATGTATTCATAGTTCCAAGCGAAGACGTCAATATATTCCCTGATGAGAGCAATTAATTTCTCCTTCTCATTTGGGGGAAGACAATCACTGATGAATATAGGCTTTGGGTTGGCCTCGTCGCCCATGTTAATTTGGACTATTTTATCTTCAGTGGGGGGTTCCCTCTATTCAAACCTATCACCATACTGCATGTTCAGGTGATGAACCCATGGGTCTTCCCATGTTGGCATTTGATCATCGTCCTCCATTGTGGATGGATCAGCTGTAGCCATATTCGTCATTAGAGCTTTGAATACTTCCCCCAGACTTGTATCGAAATCCCATTCCGAGGAATTTGATGAGTACCCATCTTTGTATTGCTCAGATGATTGGTTATTGATTAACCAGCAACATTCGTCTTCTGAAGAAGAGACATACCCTAATCCTCGTCTAAATTTATAATAATCATCCGGTTTCCCTTTTGGTACATATGCCGCTTTGGCTAGAATACGGGAACCTCGATCGAAGTATAAACCTTCTCCGAGTGTGAAATCATATCCCTGTTTTTCCATGAGCTTGGGTGCTTCCGGACTATACTTAGATAAATGCCGACCAGGTCTGTCATCATTCTCATCTTCCCTTAAGAAATGATCTGGTAATGGAAAACTCTCTCCTTTACCGTAAATCACTTCTTTTTCGCCTCCTATTTTGACAGGAACGATCAGGGTTGTTACGAAAGAATGCTGGAGGTGTTTCTTTGTCTAGGAGTCGTAATCACTCCTAGTTTCGTAAGAGTTTTGGCTGGTCCCGGTTTAGTCACCCCCTGCTCAGCTAACTGATCACTAGGTGATGGATAGTTGAAGTGATACTGATTTCCGCTTCTAGTAGCAAAAACTTCTTGTTCTTCTTCGGAGAGCGGGAAGGTAGGAGCTTCATCACCATCCTCTTCTAAGATCGCGGAAGTAGCATTGCAGGACTTGCCTTTATCCTTTCTGGTCGAGGAAGTCGCCCACTGATCGTCTTTAATAAGATCAGGATGGACCCAGAGGATTTTGCCGTTTGGGGCTGTGTGTGGCACAAGTCCTTTTTAGCGTTGACCGTATGGGTCGTCGTTTACCGTTTTCATTCCTACTTTGGTGATGCGTTTTGGTTCAAACCATGCTGTGGGTACTGATCCAAAGCTAATTAATACTGCATTTGCTCCTACATTCTTGGGCGGCTTCGGGGTTATGACGCCTACATCAATTAACGCCTGGATCTTATCCTTGAGATGGTAGCATGACCTTGTAGGGTGATGGACCGCTCTATGGTATGCACAATACTTCGGATCCGTCACTTTGCTGGCTCCTTCTTGATCCATGATCGCCGGCAGCTGGATTTTGTTATTTTCCAACAGGTACTTAAAGATGACGGGAACTTCGTCATCTTTGAAGGAGCACACTTTAGGAAATCTTGGCTCCGAAGATTTCTGCTTCTGAGGCCGTTGTCGCCATTGCGATTGCGATTGTTGTGGTGCTTGTTGCTGCGGCTGTTGCTGAGGTTGCAATTGGAAAGTTTGATTAGCATCAACTGCATTAGCATGTGGCTTACCTTTCCCTCGTGGGACGAAATTCTGTGCTGGAGCATTCGTCGCCTGTTGGCCTCTCTCCGCCTTCTTCCTTCTGAGGAATCGCTCGGCTTGCTCTCCTCGGACCTTCAAATCCTTCCATGTTTTGGACGGTGCTATCCCCATTGCTTCCAACACATCCAATGCGAGGTTGTTGTGGCAAGTCTGGAGAATGAACTCCTCAGTGATCGGGTCCCGACAGTTCATCGCCTTGTTCCAGAACCTTTTGACGAAGGTATCAACTAATTCCCCGTCTTTCTGTTTCTCGTCAAGCAACGACCCGATGGATATTTCGGTGTCATCGTCAAAGAAGTTGATGAGGAATTTAGTCTCCATGTCGTCCCAGCTATTCACACTTCCTGGCTTGAGGCGACGATACCAATCGAAGGCGGCTCCACGAAGAGTGCCAACGAAGGACCGTACCATCAGAGGCTCATTACCAGAGATAACCCCTAGGTGTGATTTGAAGTAAATCAAATGCTGAGTGGGTGAACCCTTCCCATCAAACGGCGTGAAGTTAATTAGATTGAACTTCGCTGGATACGGGATTGATTCCCATTCTCTTGGGTATGGACAAGTAATGCCCGTCTTCTTCATCTCTTGAGCGGAAATTAACGTATTGATTTTGCTCTCGAGGTTTTTAATCTTTAAACTTTCACCTGTATTTTCGTTAGAATTCTCGTTACCACCCCCTGCATTGACGGGAGGATTATTGGCATTATGAGCTTCATCCTCATGTGTGTCTTCATCTTCCTGATTAACCTGGTTACGACGACTTGGTTCACCTTGCTGGTTTGTCAGTGCTTGGATTTGTTGGTCATGCATTTCTCTCATATTCTGCATGGCCATCTGCATTTCAAACCTGAAACTCTCCTGTTGTTTAGCCATGGCTTCTTCGAGCATCTTGGCCACTTGTTCCGCACTTATCATAAGTGACTCGTGGGGTTGTCCCTCGCTGGATACTGTATTATCTGATGCGACCGCAGAGCCGGCATCCGATTCTTCATCTTCTGAAGGTAATCTTGTCCGAATCCTACCATAAGTTGCTCGTATGATGGCTCCAGACTACAGACGGGTTACACGCCGGGGTACTTCCGGAATCGACTCGGGATTATCCTGTGTCAACGTCCCTTTGCTGGTCATATTAGTGGTAACCCTCGGAAATTCTCCATCTTCAACTACCGTTCTTCTTTGTCAAAAACGCCTAGGCCTTGGTTTTGGCGTTTCGGTACTGAGCCTTTCAAAAACCAAAATTCTTTCGGGGACTGTCTTGATACAGTTGCACTCAGACAATACTAATCGAATGAGTTTGGAACAGGGGAACTGAGTTTCTAGTTTTTGAGGACTCCTTTTCCTGGTTTTACTCGTACCCCCAACACGATAGTACAACTCGTCGGTTTGAAGGTCGGAGTAACCTATCGCGTGTTGGCACGACTTCTCAGGTATAACGTTATCGTCATCAGACGACAATGTTTCCTTCTGAGGGCGAACTGCCTTCTTTGGACTTTCAAGCGACACGCGCCTCGAAACATGCCTTTATGGGCGTGAGTTTTCGGCGGGCTCCTGGACTTCAATGCGCAAACTGGTGCGCGTAGTTGCCATGAACTCCTTGTCATGTTGAGGGTGGCGGCGACCCCCAGCATGTTGAGTCGTTCGGGGCTTCTTTATTGGGCCCAAAC
Organism: Asparagus kiusianus; assembly: GCA_022839385.1. Classification (NCBI taxonomy): domain Eukaryota; kingdom Viridiplantae; phylum Streptophyta; class Magnoliopsida; order Asparagales; family Asparagaceae; genus Asparagus; species Asparagus kiusianus. The sequence goes on from BQKN01000855.1 coordinate 53,380, forward strand.
GTTCTTGAATTGGAGTTTTGCATCGCTCATCGGGAAGTGGACCAAGGCGCTCCAAAACTGACCTCCTTCTTCGGGATGGTCCTGCGGGATCTCCCGGAGCAGCTATGGGAATTATCGGCGATTTAGGTTGGTTCGTCGGAGGTTGAACTTTTGCTGAAGGCTGCAATGGTTGCTTTTTAGCCTGAATCGCCGCTTCAGACATCGGCCTCCATATTTGGCGGGTCGGTGGCGGCTTTTTGGCCACTTCCTTCTGCAGTCTTCTGCGGGCTTCTTGGACTTGAGCCCGTGTCTGCGCTGACAGTGCGCAGCGCTTGCGAATGCGCTCATCAAGTGTCGAACGATTCTGTTTGACACGGATCCATTCATTCGTTGGCGGCTTGGAGGAGCTGCCATTGATTGGTTGTTGAGGCTGTTTGCCTCTCCTGTTCTTCAGATCCGCGTTATAGCGGATTCCGTCAGTGGACTCCATTGCCTTTGCGAATTGCCGCGCCAGGCGTTGACGTCATCTTTGGCGGGCTCTCTTTGAGAAAGTCACTACGCCCTCAGTGGCGGAGGAATTGGCCAGAACAGATTTGACCTGGTAGGAGGTCGGTGGAACTTCACCCGGTGCAACTTCGGCATCAATCAGGTGAGATCTTTGTTGGTATTCTCTACTTCTTCATACCATCGGAGTTTTCTCCTGGAGGAGAACTTCTGAGACTTCTTGGACTTGCGAGGGGAGGTGGATCCGGACGAGGATGATAGATACTCTTCGAACTTTTGTTGGTCGAATTCATACTCGACCTCCTCCTCGACCGGGATTGAGATCCGCGGCTGCGACGCAACGATCTCGGCAGCAAGATCGGTGGCTCCCACTGTGGTCGCCAGATTGTTCGCGGGAAAAATTGTTTTCTCTGATTTCATTGTTTCCATTAGCAACTGTTAATCGGTTACAAAGGGGTCCGGTCTTTTTATAAGATCCGGTTATAATAAAATCTAAAAAAAGAAGAAGATTACAACTTTCCTTTTTTGGAACAAATCACAAGATCCTGTTTTGCGGTCTCTTGCTTGTGTGGGTTCTTCGCCTGTGCCGGGGTTAATCCGTGGATCACCGCGTGATCTTGATCCGATCGGATCTACACAGTATGACGGGTGTTATTTTACGAAGGAAATAACAGTCGGGGGTATTATTTCACCAAGGAAATAATAGCCCTAAGTAATCGAAATCGACCAAGCGAAATCGATACTCTTCTCGGGATCAAAAACTAAGTTTTGATCCGAAGGATAACCGTGTGGATCTCAGATCTGATCTCTCTCGAACTCTTGCCTTGTTTGGTGTGGATGATTGCCAAGAACCAGATCTGAAAAGTCCAAAACTCCAAGATTCCAAAGCTTTAACCTTTTTTTAGTCTTGAGCATTTAATCCAGCAGAGTTTCGCCTCCAAAAAATCCCACCCCTCAAACAATGAGCCTAGGGGGTCTATTTATAGGCTCCTCAAACCAGATCTGGGCTCAGATCTGGGCCTAGATCTGGTGGCTCGGCTCGGTGGCCGAGCCATGGCCGAGCCACCCCTAGGTGGCTCGGCCACCGAGCCACCAAGAGGTTGCTCGGCCACCGAGCCACCAAGAGGTGGCTCGGCTTTGGCCGAGCCACCTAGGAGTGGCTCGGTTTTGGCCGAGCCCTCCAGACGTTTGCTGTTTTGCTGTTTTTTGGTTTCGCGGTTTATCCGAACTCTGATTTGGTAGTCCGTATCTTGATTTGGCAGTAAATCCGCTTTGGTGTTCGAGTTTGAGTCCGCTCCGGATCTTGATTGATGTGGTGGACTCTACGGTTGGATGATTCGTTGATTCATCGACCCGTTAGCTTGATTGGGCACGCGATTGGATGTATTCTGTTGTTTGCGTGCTATTTGTTAACCTCATCACCTTGTTAATCCGCTTCGTCGCGTCTCACTTAGCTTCGGTGTTGTGGTCTAACGACCATGCTTGGATATATCGCCCGATGGTTCGTTGGTTTGTCGAATCACCGTGTCGAGCTGTGTTAAGGAACCTATAAGCAGTTTTTTTACCTACAATGATCAACTTTATGTAGGCAATCCTAACTCGGAGTTGTCTCAGATCAGGAACTTGTACGAAGGGGCTCATGCATGGTACTTTTTCTCTACCGGAGGGATTCATGCATAATTCACTTTGCCCAATTCGCTACCCAACTGTTCCACTGTTGAGGACTTCCGTGACTAGTTTAATGAGGCTTCTCGAATTCTAAAATATGGTGTGTACAGTTTGTGCATAAACAAAATCCGAGAACTATATAAATCGAAGAGTGGTTCTACCAGGACTCGTTTACCGGGGATAGAGGAGTATCTATCCTACGAACAGGGAGCGGTCCAAGCTAGAGAGATCCAAGAAGAGCTACCAGCAGCTGAGCCTTCTGAATAAGATGCTTTCATGGGAACCCAAGAGGGGTCGCCAGCTGCTGATCGTCACCCAACAACGGTTTCGACGGAAACTCTTGTGGAGACACCAATTGCTGAATCTCGTGAGAGAAAGGCTACTGGTAAGTAAGCCCTCAGTTTAGTAGAGGCAGATGAGTATGAAAAGTGGGTTCGTAAATGAAAACCCATTGTGGCCACGAATTCCAAGAATGCAAAGTTAATGCGAGACGCGATGAAGTCTGCACTTGTCGAACGGAAAAGTCTTCCGTCAACTCCCTATACTCTTGAGAATGTAGGAGTTGAAAAGGCGTTGCCCATTGGGGGTTAATAGTCTGCTTCTCCTCCTATGGCCCAGAGTCAGGGTTCGCATGAGGATCCTCCTTCTAAGGCTGCTCCACAATCTGTTCTGACTGAATTCGTTGGCTTAATCTATCTAGTTTCTCCTCCTCCACGTTCAAAAACTTTAAGGAGGTGTATCGAGCAATTGGAAAGCTCAATGAAGCTTACAATTGACGTGGTTAGCCTTGGGAGGGTTTCTTTTAAGGATTTCAAACCCATTTTGACTAGCTATTTAGACAGAATCAAGGTTGAAGGTGATGTGTCATGGACTGAATGTTGCAGGGAGAGTGTCATCTTCTTGGAAGCAGAGTTGGCAGCTTTCAGGGAGCTACAGTGCAGCAATCTGGAATCTGAAGTAGAGCAGGCTCTCTTTTTGGCTACAATCTTGAAGATACATCATCAGGAAACCCTTCGTAAGAATTTATCTGATAAAGAGGCACTCATAGCGAGCTTACAGAAGCAGCATACTCAGATAAACATTGATATAAGTAGTCTGGCTACTGCTGTCCGTGATGCTCAGGAGGCTATGGTTCAGTCGAGGACTGAGTTAGCTCAGAAGAAAGCCTAATTGGCTCAAGATGTAGCCGTTATAAAAGGACTTGTGCTTCAAAGTGGCAAAACTTTTAAGAACTTCTGTGAGGAAATGAAAGCTTCTGATGTAATCCGAAAAGAGATTGTTACTACAACACCTGTTGAAATAGAACTCAGGAGGGAGATTGAAGAACGAGTCCTAGCGGCTCATGAAAAGAAACTTTCTGCATTCAAGTCCAAGCTCAGGTCCCTTAGGCTGATGAGTCCTGAGCTTAAGTTTTGTATTGCTTTTAGCTAGGGATAGTAATTTTTTTTATATTTTCATACCAAGTATTGTCACTCTGTATCAAGTTAACAACATTGAATGAAAAATATTGCAAATGCCATAAGTTTAATGTTAACTTAGCATAAGTTCGAAATTCTCTTTATTACTACTTAGAATAACTCCAGAAAATTTCAATCGTCATAGGTGTACTGTTAACTTAACGATATACAAAGTAGGAAAACTTAATAATTATTCTCTATTGAAACAAATATCAAATAGGCAACCCCTAGCCCGACTTGGCTGAAGATTGAGAGAAAATGGGGCTTCACGGCCTACAGGAAGTATTTCTTGAGAAATTTTCTGTTAATTGGCATCATAAGTCTGTCGCCTTTTTGATCGATGAGGCGATAAGCTCCGTTCGAATATACTGATTCTATTATGAAGGGACCTTCCCACTTAGGTTGAACTTACCTTTGGTCTTGTGTGTCATTACTATGGGTCGTCTGACGGCTAATACCAATTTGCTTTTCTTGAAAATTCTTTCTTCAACTTTTTGTTGTAGGTTTTCGAAATCCGAGCTTGATATAACTCGATCTATTGCTGAGCTTGGAGTCGTTTGTCGTCTAAAGCTTCAAGTTCCTGAAGGCGCAGTCAATGTTTCTCATCCTCTGTCATTCCGATCGGGATGGCAACTCTCCGGGAAGGGATTTGGATTTCCAATTGCAATACAGCTTTGTAGGGGTCCTCACCATCGTGCGGTAGGCCTACAAACATTCGCCAAGTCTCTCGTCCCAATCATGTCGGCCCTTGGAAACGAATTTTCTGAGAAGCTTCGCAATGATCTAGTTAAAAGCTTCTGCGAGGCCATTTGCTGGTGGATAATATGCCGCAAATGCAACACTTCGGATTCTAAACTTGTTACAACATCTCTAAAATCCATAGTTGACAAATTGTGTTCCGTTGTCGTGGACTATTCGTCTCAGGACTCCAAAGCGGTAGATGATGTGATGCTTAATGAATTTGATCACATTCGAAGTCTTGACTTCTTTCAACGGAACTGCTTCTGCCTATTTGGAGAAGTAATCGGTTACAGCCAAAATAAACCGATGTCCTTTGGAAGTCGGAGCAGTGATGGGTCCAATGATATCCATACCCCACATCTCGAATGGCCAAGAGGCAGATGTTGGATGTAGGTTCCCCGGTGCCTGATGAATAAAGTCATCGTGGATTTGGCATGCGTGATAACATTTAGCATAATCAACTACATCTGAAAATATCTTTGGCTAATAATAACCAATTCGTCGCAGGCGGTCTCCTAACTTAACCCCGGGTTGATGAGCTCCACACATCCCGTCATGAGCTTCCTTGGGAGCCTCTTTCACTTCCTTCCTAGAAAGACAACGAAGCAGAACTCCATCATGTGATTTACGGTACAAAATTTGAGATGCCACGTTGTAATAGAATCAGAGAGCCTTCCATTTGATAGTGGCCACTTCCTTGGGATTATCGCACAAAATCTCGTATAAAACATAGTCGATATATGGGAATCGCCAGTCTTTGGGTTCGAATTCCATTGATGTTGTGCAGACTTCTCCACTTACCGCTTTGTCGGATTGTTTTTGTGAGGAAATCTTGGGTAATACAACTCGCGTCCTGAGATAGGAATTGTCGTTTTAGCTCCGGGTGATAATGCTAATGAGGTTGCCAATGAAGCCAAAGCGTCGGCGTAAGCATTCTATGTTCGTGGGATATACCCGATGAAGAAGCCTTTGAACCTTCGTGCTTGTTCTAGGACTACGAAGTAGTATGGGAGTAAATCCTCATTGCGCACTTCGTATTCTCCACGGACTTGATTTAGGATGAGCTGAGAGTCACTGTATGCTTTGAGGTGTTGAATGTTAAGCTCCTCAGCAAATTGCATCCCTAATAGTAGAGCGTTATACTCAGCTACATTGTTGGTACAGGGTTCGATCAGAGGAAATCCTCTTGAAATCACGTGACCGTTTGGAGAGATGAATACTACTCCTACTCCCGCGGTAATTGCTCCATGAGGGTTTGCTCTGAATGCTCCATCAAAGAATAACTTCCACACTTGCATAACTTCTTGGTCTAATCAAGCTTCGGCGACTTCATTAGGTAAGTCTTCATACAGCTAGATAATCCCGATACCGGATGAACAGCTAGGAAATCTGCTACAGCTTGACCTTTAATAGTCTTCTGGGGCATGAATTGCATGTCATACTGTGATAGGAGGATTGTCCATTTTGCTAATCGACAATTCATTGAAGATGGCTTCGTCATGAGCACTCTCAATGGGTTTACCTTAGAGATGACATGAATTGTTTGTCCGACCAGGTAATATCGCATCTTTTGGATAGCAAACACCAAAGCGAGGCATTCTTTTTCTACTGAATTGTAGTGATGCTCAGCTCCCATCATGGTCCTACTTAGATAGTAGATTGCTTGCTCCTGTCCTTGATTGTTATTTTGGGCTAATAAAGCTCTAAGAGAATGATTCATGGCCCTCACGTATAGCAGGAACGGTTTTCCTGATATTGAAGCCATAAAAACGAGCGGTTGAGAAAGATATCTTTTAATCTCCTCAAATACCTTCTGGCAGTCTCCATCCCAAACGAAGGATACTCCTTTTTTCATGAGCATAGAGAAAGGTTGGCAGTGTCCCGAATGGTTGGAAATGAATCTTCGGATGTAGGCTAACCTACTTTGCAAACCTCGGAGCTCCTTGAGGTTCTTTGGAGGTGGCATGTCTTGGATAGCACGTACTTTTTCTGGATCAAGAGAAATTCCCTTAGACGTAACTATGAATCCTAGGAATTTTCCACTTGACACTCTGAGGAATGATTTGGTCGGGTTCATCTTCAGCTGATGTGCTCGCATGATGTCGAACATTGTTTTTAGGTCTTTAAGATAATCACCTTTGTGTTGGCTTTTCACTTCTATGTCATTAACATAGCATTCAATCTTCTTGCGCAAGTGCTCGTGAAAGATTGCGTTCATTGCGCGTTGGTAGGTTGCACCTGCATTTTTCAATCCGAAGGGCATCACTGTGTAGCAATATACTCCCAATGGTGTTCTAAAAGCAGTATGCTTTTCATCTTTAGGGTACATTTTGATTTGGTTGTAGCCAGAGAAACCATCCATGAAAGACATCCTTTCATACCCTCATGTGTTATCGATCATAATATCCATGATGGGGAGTGGAAACTCGTCTTTTGGACATGTTGCGTTCAGGTCACGAAAGTTAATACATATCCGGACTTTATTATTTTTCTTAGGCACTGGAACAATGTTGGCTACCTAATCAGAGTGTTGTTCCTCTCTAATAAAGCCTAAGTCAATAAGCTTTTTGCCTTCTGACTCAATTGCTTTCATGATATCTGGACGAAATCGACGTTGTTGTTGTTTAACAGGTTTTGCATCCAGATCAATGTTAAGACGATGCATGGCTACTTTTGGATCAAGGCCAGGCATATCTTCATAATTCCAGGCAAAGATATCTATATATTTTTGAATGAGAGATATAAGATCTTCTTTCTCAAACGGTGATAAGCTTTCACTTATGATGATTGGTTTAGGATCAGATTCGTCTCCCATATTAACTTGGATTACTTTATCTTTGGTGGGTGGCTCACGCTGTTCTAAGCGCATATCTCACAAAATGTTAAGATGCTTGATCCAAGGGTCATTGATTGATTCGATCAATTCTTCATCACCCCCTGTGTCTTCGTCTGGGTGGCTAGTCGAAACCATATTCACGGTCAAACTTTTAAAGAAGGCTCCAATGCTAATGTCGGATTCCCATGATGATGTCCCGGATGAATGGTTTTTCCACAGACAATCATTGGTTTTATTTTCTGAAAGAGAAGGAGTTGTGACATAACCCACACCTCTTTCAGTTTTTTGATAATAATCAGGAGGTTTTCCTTCTGGAGTGAGAGACATTCGAACAGGTGTTTGTTTTCCTTTCCTAAGATTTAAACCTCTCTTTTCATTAAAGTCATAACCCATTTGTTACATTAAATGGATGGAATTGGGTTCATGGTAATGGAATTGAGGAACCCCATTTTCTTCTTCTGAACTTCCTTGCTTGAGTAGTTCAGATTTGACTCTCCTAAAATAGATAGGCTTCTGTCCTTTCCTTTTGGACGGGACTTTGAAGAAAACCTTTCGGATATTCTTGATTTCTTCACCTGTAGTGAAGGATGATTTAATCAGTAATATGAGTGATGTCTCTACGCATAATGTGCATCATATGTCGATACCTGCATCAGTATCATTCTCTATTTGTTCATTTTTAGATGATACATCAGACAAGTACGCTAAAATAAAATCTTCATTAATGCACCACTCGTCCTCACTCGGTACATTATTATTACTCTCAATCTGACCTATTACATCAAAATTTAACTCTCATGGAAAATCTTCCTCAGGATCTGGCTCGATGTCGGCTTCATGGCTGCTGTCAACATCTTCTTCAAATTTCTCTTGAGATTCCAGGTAGAAGACAGAATCTGTGAGGAAGTTTTCTACCCCTCTAAAAGGCCGCTTCTCAGCAATTAGGGTTCGGACTTCTCCTTCATCATTAAAATACTTCATAACCTGATGTAAGATAGATGGGACAATGCGGTTCGCGTGAATCCACGATCTCCCTAATAACAAATTTTAAGATGTGCCTGCATCTATAATGTAACAAGTCACTTTAGACTTGAGATCTCCGATTTGATACCTGAGCTTGATCTTACCCAGGGGCTGAGTGTTGTTAGCGTTAAAACCGAAGATAGTGGTCTGGGTGGTGTTTAACCGATGCGTGGGAATCCCTAAGGCCTGCATGACCCTGTAAGGCATAATACTAAGTGCTGAGCACGGATCAACTTGGACATGGCTGATCTCCGAAGACCCAATATACCCCGTGTAATATAAAGGCCTGTCGTGCTTGCGTTTGACTTTCATATCTTCCTGAGTGAATGATATGCAGGGTAAACTTCTTGCTGCTTGTAGACATTGTATACATGACTAGGCTTCAGAAGCTTCAAGAGTCGGAGTAACCTATGTAGTAAATCTTTCTGTGTTCGTTAAGGCTTCAATTAGAGCTTCCTTGGTGGTTTTAGACAATCGCAGAAGCTCGTACAGAGTAATCCTGGCTGGTATGTTGGCCAACTGTGCCATGACATTGAATCGGAAGGGAGCACTTGATTCTCTGGGTTTCTGGAAAAGGTTCTTATTGTACCATGTTTCTTTCTATTTCCCTTTGTCGGTTGACTTATGAGGGACAGAACCCCTAGCGTCTTGAGGTTGTTCTTCTGTTTCTTGAGCATGTTGATCATAATTCCTTAGATAAGCTTTTCCTGACCGGGTGCCAGGGTTGCCTCCTTGATCTGCTGTAAGAACGATCCTCTCTTCTTCTGAATCAGTGAGAGGTTTGAGGTAGTCATCATCCTCATTAACGGAGGGGCTAATCATGTTGGATGACTTAGTCTTACCTCTTTTCTTTTTGGACGAGGTGTTCGTCCACCGTTGGTCTTCAACTAGATCGGGATGGACCCACAAAATCTCCCCTTTCAAGGTAATAAAGGGAGTTAATCCTTTATCTTTCTGATCATGTGGGTCAGTGTTTTTCATGTGTGTTTCACCTTTATGGACGGGAATAACTCTATCTGTAGCTGTTACATGAGGGAAATCACCGAACTAGACTGCTATCAAATTAGTAAATACAGTCTTCTGCTCGGGTTTCAATGTGAGCACATTAGCATTCACCAAGTTTTGCAAGATATCCTTGAAAACATAGCATTTCTAGTAGGATGTCCCAGGAACCTGTGATGATGACAGTAATTAGGGTCGTACACTTTTCTTGCCTCATCCGGTTTCCTGATCTCGGGAAGTTATAGTTTATTATTTTTTCAAAGTAGCTGGAACAAAATGTCCACATGCTCTTCTTTGAATGAGTATTGCTTGGGTGCTCTTTGCTGATTCGGTGCTTTGCCTTGCTTAGCGGGTGACGCCCATGTAGGCGTTAAAAATTGCCCATAGGACCTCAAACACAGTTCAATACAAGGAGAAGATGATAAACGTTATCATCCAGGTCGAGAGAATTTATCCAACATCAGTAAGTGTATGAAATGGATCAATAGAATGCACAAGTTAACGAAGCGATGAAGCGTGCGCAAAACACGAGAATTAGAAGAATCACGAATCGCGAAAATATCAAAAAAGTAAACGAAACACCACTCGGAGGCCCGTGTAGGCGCGAGTCACCAATTGGTGGCTCGCACCCATGCGAGCCACTAAATGGTGACTCGCACAGTCTCGAGCCACCAGGATTCCTATTGAGTATAAAACCTCTCCAAACACGGATTTCGATGATTTTTAAGGATTCTTTCGTCCCAGAACCTCCCTAATTGTTTTAAGGTTATCCCTAGACGCGTTTAAGTGGTTATTAACTGCAGATAATGTTTAAACACCAATTCTTATTCAAAAGGACCTCTCCAAAGGCTTATAAATAGAAGCCCAGGGTCTTCTTTAAAGAGGATCTGAGATTGAGAAGGCGAGGTGCTGTTAAATTGTCCAGCTAACCACGAATTTCAGAGAAGAGTCATCAGATCTTGGCGAACACTTTCATAAAGAAAGCCCTTCGAAAGGTTTGTGATTCATTCCCCTTCTTTCCTCCGGATTAAACTTGGTTTTAATCTTGAGAAGAGCCACAATCTCGCTTGGTCGTGATTGTCGCTTCCGCAACTGTTTCCTTCGTGAAACAAAAGCGTAATTAATTGCCTATCGGGTCTGATCTGCGGCGGTCCACAGACTAACGCATCCCCGGCACAGGCGAAGATCCCACGCAAAGCAGCGGGAGATAAACTACTACTGCGTTTTGTTTGATAAAGTTATAATCTTTATTTTTCATTGTAAGAAGATCTGATAAAAATATCAAATTTTCTTTTGGTTTGAACTTGTAATCGATAAACGGTGTAACAAGTTTGAAAGCAATAGAAAAGGTAACTTTTGACACAAACAAACTAGCGACCACAATGGGAGCCGACAGCTTTTCTGCCAAAGCTGTAGTGTCATAATCAAAGATCATCATCCCAATCAATGAGGAGGTCGAGTACGAGTTCGACCAGGCAAAGTATGAGGAATACTTATCCTCCTCTTCCCGCTCATATTCCCCTCGCAGGAATAGGAGAAATTCCACAAGGAAAGGTCGAGGACACTTGGATTTGAAGGTTCAAAACCAAGAACCTCATCCCGCAGCAGCTCAAGGCACATCTTGAAAAGCTGAAGCTGCTGCTGAAAACGAGCCGACCTTATCCATGAGAGCGCGTCAAAGACGGCGTCAACGCCTTGCACGCCAATTGGCTAAAGCTTCCGAGCTAGTTGATGGAATCCGCTATGAAGTGGATCTGAAGTCTAGAAGGCGCCAACCGCCACGGCAGCAAGCAGGCGACAGGTCTAAATCAACGGCGAATGAATGGATCCCCGTTAAGAGGACACATTCAACTCTTGAAGAACGGATCAAGAAGGGCCACGCTTAACTTGCGCATGCAAGAATTCTGGTGCAAGAAGCCAGGAAGCTACAAACAGATGGTCTAGACGACAAACTAACGAAACCACATCAAATATGGAGGCCAAAATCCAAAACAATGCCCGAAAGAACCAAGTCCACGGCTGCTGGCTCGGCCAGGGCCGAGTCACCAACTACTGGCTCGGCTAAGGCCGAGCCACCAAACCCTGGCTCGGCTAAGGCCGAGCCACCAAGTGCTGGCTCGGCCAAGGCCGAGCCACCAGCAACTGGCCCGCGCCACTTCCGAGCCAACAGCTCCTGTTCCTGTTCCGATGACTTCCTCACCTTCAGTAGAACCCTGCGGCAGCGTGGACCTGTCCTGATTCAAAGTAAGCATTATAGATCGTCTTGGTCCTATGCATAAAGATGAACCCCGTATGGTTCGTCAGACTGGGGGTCGTACGCGATTCTCCAGTAAGTCAAAGATCTCTCTTACGGAGAAAGCACCAGTAACCATCCGTCTTGGATTGTGGGTTGAAGTCCAAGAGCCTGTTGGGTCCTCACGCGCACGAAGGCGTGGTTTCAAACGAGCGGCTCTTGAAAAGAATGACAAGGCATTATATCCTCAAAGAGAGCTATGTTTGTCAGAAGACGATGACATCAGAATGGGGGAATCATGCCAGCACAAGATAGGTTGCTCCAATAATCATATCGATGAGTTGTACTATTAAGCTGGGGGTATGAATAAATCTCGTAAGAGAAATACCTGGGAAATGGACTCTCTTTGCCCATGTACCAAACTCATTAAGGCGGTATTGTCAGAGTGTAACTGCTCCAAAACCGCCTCGCAAAGGATCTCGGTGTTTGAGAGGCTTTTTACAGAAACGCTAGGACACAAGTCAAGACGTTTCCGTAAAAGAAAATCAGCTGTTCAAGAACGTGAATTCTCAGAAGTTACGATTAACATGACGGACAAAGAAAAGTCCACGCGACGCTTCAACCCCGAACCTTTCCCGCAGATATCCCAACGATTGACTCGGTTGCAAACCGGGGCTATTAGGCCTAGGGATTATAGGAGAATTCAGAGGGGACAGTCCTCAGATGACGAAATGTCAGACAAGAACTCTGCGATCGCTTCAGATGCCACTGTGTCTAGTACAGGATAGACTCGAGAGTCATTCATGATCACTACTGAACAGATGGCTCAACTTCTTCAAGAAGCTTTGGCGAAGCAGAAAGAGGACTTTAAAATCGAAATGGAGATAGCTGTGCAACGGGTTAAAGACTTACATGCACAACAACTCCAACAGTTGACAAATCAGCACGAAGAATCTAGTCGTCGCCCGACTACTAATCAGATAGATAGCGACTCAGAAGTAGAGGAAAATATCAATATCGAGGTTCCACCTGAGAATAAAAATACCGAAGGTATCCTTAACACAGGCGGTGGCACCAATACCCAAAGTCGCTAGAAGAGAGAGGTAGGTGAAGACCTTAAGATAAAAGACCTGGAAAGCAAAATCAATGCTTTGATGTCTGCTCAAGAGGTAAAAAAGACTGGCATTCCGTGTCCCTACCTAAGAGAATGGGACTTCATTCCATACCCACTAAAGTTCAATTTGATTAACTTCACGCCGCTCGACGGGAGGGGCTTCCCTACCCAACACTTGATTTATTTCAAGTCCCACTTGGGATCATTTTAGGCAATGAACCTCTGATGTACGGTAGTTCGTGGGAACCCTTCGTGCAGCTGCTTTTGATTGGTACCGCCAGCTTAAACTGGGAAGTATCAATACATAGGATGATATGGAAAGCATGTTTCTTGCTAATTTCTTCGATGACGACACCGAAGTGTCGATCGGAACACTCTTTGAAGAGAAGCAGAAAGATGGAGAGCTCGTTGAGAACTTTGTTAAGCGCTTTCGAAACAAGGAAATGAACTGCCAGGATCCAGACACGGAGGAATTCATCGTCCAAACATGCCACAATAACCTATCCTTAGATGTATTAGAAGCTATGGGCACTGCACCATCCAAGACATGGAAAGAGTTAAAGGTGCGAGGAGAGCAGGCTGAACGTTTCCTCAAAAAGAAGAAAGCTGAAAGGGGACAACCAGCAAATAATACCCAAAAACAGAACTTTATCCCCAGTGGTAAAGGGAAAGGACCGACGAATGCGGTAGACGCAAATCAGACATTTGAACTACAACTCCAACAGGAGCCGCAGCAACAAACGCCTCAATGGCAACAACGACCTCCAAGGCAACAGAAAACTTCTGAGCCAAAATTCCCAAAGGAATACTCCTTCAAAGAAGACGAGGTCCCTGGTATCTTCAAGTATTTGCTAGAAAATAACAAAATTAAGCTGCCTCCGATCGCTGATCATGAAGGAGCTAAGAAAACTACAGATCCGCGATATTACGCATTTCACAGAACAGTCCATCATCCTACAAAGACGTGCTACGCTCTCAAGGACAAGATTCAGGCCTTGATCGATGTCAAAATTATCACTTCGAAGCAGCCTAAAGAAAAGAAGGTGGGCGCAAATGCTGTTTCTGTTAGCTTTGGTTCTGTCCCTCTGACATGGTTCCAGCCAGAGCCTGTATATAAGATACAAATGAAGACCGTTAACGATGATCCTTATGGACAACGTCAGAAAGGACTCATACAACACATAGCTCCTAGCAGCGAAATTCTTTGGGTCCACCCGGACTTGTTAGAAGATGAGCAATAGGCAGGATCCTCATCTATGAAGAAAAACAAAAGTAAAGGCAAGACCTGCTGTCCCACCACAGCAATTCCTGAAAAAGATGATGAAGGTATCCCCACCTTGTCACTTTCTGAAGACGAACAAGAGGCTCTTGTTACTAGGGGCGGGAATGAATATCATTATAAATACCCCGAAACTTCTGACCAAAAAGCCAAGACGTTGGCCGAACTGGGGGTGGTCACAACTCCCCCTGCGCCAGTTGAAAAATCTTAACAGAAATCGGCCAATAAGAAAAAAGAGAAAGAGCCTCAACCCCAGGAAGCTCATAATCCGAAGCAGTCTCGATTCAATCGTTCGATTGGGAGAGATAAACCAGGAAGTTCAAACACTCCTTATCGCTTTGATGTCATGGCTCAGCTAGCTAACATCCCAGCAAGAATAACTTTATATGAGTTATTGCGCCTCTCCAAGGATACTAGAGAAGCCTTGCGAGAAGCTTTAGCCGATTCTGACGCGTTCCTTACTCAAGTCAAGCCGGCCCGCGAGGAAACAGAATCACCAGTTTAGCTTTGTAATTTATCTGCCAAACAATTCTCTCATATTACATTCACTAAGGATGACATGCAAGTGAGCAATTAAAAGCATGATAGGCCTTTATACTTCAACGGATACATTGGCTCCAGCGCTGTTAACCGGGTCCAAGTCGATCCGAGTTCCGCTGTTAGCATCATACCACTCCGATTGATGTACAATCTCGGAATCCCAGCAAGCAAGCTGGCTTCTACAGGTATCGTAATATACGGGTTCAATACTAGTGGATCCAGACCTTTGGATAAAATCCGGATAAAATGCTAACTTAGAGATCTAAAGTCCGAAGTTACGTGCTACGTAATCGACGCGGAGACTTCATATAATTTACTATTGGGTCGACCATGGATCCATCATAATCTTATAGTTCCCTCTACTCTTCATCAGTGTCTAAAATACATAAATACCAATAATGAAGTCAAAATGGTGGTCGCAGATAAGCAACCGTTTAAGGGATTGGAAAATTACTTTACCGATTCTCTCCTTTACGGTGCTGAATCTGATACTGAATCATCGGCTCAAGGCACGGATAGCGGGGGAGAAGCTAACACAGAAGCAGGATTTGATTACAATGGTGGTTTTGTACTGAATGATATTGTACCCTTTGTAATCGGTCTTGACGATGGTAAATCGTCAGACGGTAGTTGTAATTGGTAACTTGCCGAAGAAGTAATAAATCGTGATTTAGAGTACTCACCGTGTTTGGCTAATGTAATGCAGGGATTGTACGATAATCCTGACATACACATGCCGATCCAGTCATCTTGCTTCACGAAAAAACGCTTCCAAGACTCGTCTGGAACAACCTTCGTCATTCCTGCTAAAGCAGGGGGTGAAAAGGAGTTAGTGTTTGGAAAAGGGGAAATATCTCCACCACTGTATCTCTCTTCAAGCGAAGATGAAAATGAAGAGAGATCCGATCTTCATTCATCCAGATATAGCCAACAAGCGCGTGATTTCATGGAAAAATGGGGATATAATTTTGCGCTTGAAGAGGGTCTTTGTTTTGGTCGAGGCCCACGAGTTCCACCTCGTATGGCCTATGTACCAGAAGGAAAATCCTATAACTATTATAGCTATAAAAGGGGCCTGGGTTATGCTTCGGATGACGAGTGCTGCTGGCAAGTCATAGACCAGTTAACAAACCAAGAGGGATATTCATCCGACTCCTCTAATTAGGATTCAGATGTCAGCCTTGGAGAGGTACTCAAAGGCCTCATGTCGAATATGACCACAATCGATCCTTTCATGATTTAATAAGATGATCAACTGCCGGCTTGGGAGGATCCCTGGATTCATCATCTAAATATACAGTATGGAGATCGATTCGAGCAAAGAGAACCTCCTACCGAAGATAAAGTGGTCCAGATAAATATGGGTGATGAGACAAATCCAAAGCCAATATTTATAAGTGATAGTCTTTCACCAGATGAAATAGAGGAGTTAATTTCCCTCATCAGAGAATTCATAGATGTTTTTGCCTGGAATTATGAAGATATGCAAGGGCTTGATCTGAACGTGGTAGCCCACCGTCTTAACATCAAACTGGATGAAAAACCCATCAAACAACAACAGAGACGATTTCGCCCACAAATCATGGAAGCGATTGAAGAAGAGGTCAAGAAATTAATCGATTCTGGTTTTATCCGGGAAGAACAACATCCGGACTGGCTCGCGAATATTGTTCTGGTCATCAAGAAGAATGGAAAAATAAGGATATGCATTGACTTCAGAGACTTGAATAATGTGTGTCCGAAAGATGATTTCTCTCTCCCTATCACAGATGTTATTATCGATAACACATGTGGGTTTGAGAGAATGTCCTTTATGGATGGGTTTTCGGGTTATAATCAAATCAAGATGTACCCGGAAGATGAAAACATACCGCATTCAAGACACCTCTCGGCGTGTTCTGCTATACAGTGATGCCTTTTGGGTTAAAGAACGCAGGCGCAACTTATCAACGGGCAATGTCTAAGATTTTTTAAGAACATCTTCGTAAAACTGTCGAATGCTATGTCGATGATTTGGTAGTGAAGAGCCGTAATAAAAACGATCATATCAAAGATCTAAGGACTATGTTCGAGCTCATGCGAACTCAACAGTTAAAGATGAACCCCACCAAATCTTTCCTTGGAATGTCCAGCGGTAAGTTTCTAGGATTTGTCGTCACTACGACGGGTATCCGCATCGACCCCGACAAGGTAAAAGCAATACACGAGTTGCAACCCCCAAGCAATCTCAAAGAACTCCGAGGGTTGCAAGGGCGGCTGGCCTATATACGACGGTTCATCTCAAACCTATCTGGGAAATGACAGCCATTTTCTAAACTCACCAAGAAAGGTGTATCCTTCATCTGGGATGACGCCTGTCAAAAGGCATTCGAGGACATCAAAACGTATTTGGCGAATCCTTCTGTTCTTGTGGCACCGAAGTCAGGTAAGCCGTTCTTAATCTATATTAAAGCGATGAACCACTCGTTAAGTGCTTTACTTGCACAAGACGATGACAACGGTCATGAACAGGCCATTTATTACTTGAGTTGAACTTTGGTTGGTGCTGAGTCTCGATATCCAATGATTGAGAAAGAATGCCTCGCCTTAGTATTCGCTATCCAAAAGATGCGATATTACTTAGTAGGACAAACGATTTGTGTTATTTCCAACGTTAATCCGGTCCGAGTGTTCATTACACAACCAGCCTCTAAGAACTGGAGACTAACAAAGTGGGCCTTACTCCTGTCTCAGTATGATCTGCACTTCAAACAACAGAAGTCGGTCAAAGGACAAGCAATTTGTGATCTTCTAGCGGCTAACCCAATAGCAGACACAGCTGAGTTGTATGACGATTTACCCGATGAAGCTCACGAAGTCAATACTACGTCCCATCAACAGGTATGGCAACTATATTTCGATGGAGCTTCACGAGCGACTAATACGGCAAGTGCACCCGGTAATTCTAGGATCTCCGCAGGAGTTGGAGTCGTCCTAGTCTCTCCAGAAAAACATGTGATACCCCGAGCCTACTCATTGATAGGCAGGTGTTCTAATAATGTGGCCGAATATAACGCACTGCTTATCGGACTTAGTTTCGCCAAAGAGCTAGGGGTCGAATATCTCGAGGCTTTTGCCGATTCTCAATTAATAGTCAACCAAATTTGGGGAGAATACGAAGTCAGGAATCAAGACTTGGTACCGTACCATAAGGCGGCTATCGAAATGGCAAACTCGTCCGAACTATTCTTCATCGAGTACATTCCACGCCTCCAGAACGCGTACGCAGACGCGCTTGCAGCATTATCAGTATCTTTGGCACAACCGCCTGATTCGGAACAATCCATTACTGTCAGAACCCACTAATTGTTTGTGCTAGAGTGCACCATTAATGCTAAGGAAGCATATACAGCTAAGGTCGATCTTGAGCCCCGAGACTGGAGATTTCCTATAATTGACTATGTTATGCATGGTATTTTGCCACAGGACGTAAGAGAAAAGGATTCGGTTCGAAGAAGAGCTCTGAGATTCTATTATAATTCAACAACCCATACACTATATCGTCGTGCATACGATGGGCTGTTACTCCGATGTCTCTCAACCAGGGAGGCAGAAGAGGCTCTGAAAGAAGCTCACGACGGAATCTGCGGTGCACATCAACCCGGTCCCAAACTCTGTGACCGACTCAGAAGGATGGGATATTATTGGCCAACCATGGTCAAAGACGCGGTTGACTACGCTTGATGATGCCATGCGTGTCAAATACATGTGAATTATATGCATCAACCCCCGGAACACCTCCGCCCCTCGACTACTTCATGGCCATTCAAGACCTGGGGGATGGATGTCGTTGGTCCTATCTTCCCACCATCAGTTAAAGGTGACCGCTTTATTTTATCAATCACCGATTATTTTTCGAAATGGGCCGAAGCAGTCCCACTCAAAGAAGTGAAGACAAGCGATGTCGTCGAATTTGTCAAGCACCATATCATCTATCGATATGGCGTTCCAAGACGAATTATACACGACAACGGTCCTCAATTCGTAAGCAACGCTTTTATTAAATTCTGCGAAAAATTTAGGATAGAAGACATCTCCTCTACAGCATATAATCCTATAGCAAATGGGTTAGCTGAAGCGTTCAATAAGACAATCATAAAGATCTTGTCAAAACTCGTAAAAATTAACAAGCGAGATTGGGATGATAAACTTGACGAAGCCCTTTGGGCCTATCGTACCACGGTCCGCACGCCCACCGGAACCACTCCGTATTCACTAGTGTACGGATGCAAAGCTGTTCTCCCTTTGGAAATTTAGATTCCATCCCTTCGCATCGCTCTTGCAACGGGGATGACAACAGAAGAACAACACCAAAAGCGTCTCGAAGAACTTGAGATGTTAGACGAAAAACGCTTACAGGCTCAACAACAAATTGAGTTTTATCAAGCCAGAATCTCTCGTGTTTTCAATAAGAAAGTTAAAAAACGAAGCTTTAAGGAAGGAGACTTGGTTCTGGCCATCCGGTGGCCCATGATACTCAATTCCAAGAAGAAAGGTAAATTCCAGCCTAAATGGGAAGGACCGTTCGTGATAGAGACAGTCTACTCAAACGGTGCATATCGCCTAATCACTAAAGACGGCGATAAGATCATGATGCCAATAAATGGCAAGTTTCTGAAGAAGTACTACCCTTAGTATACTCAGAACAGATTATTAAACGATAAAACAAGAAAACTTGTTTCCGGATCAGATAACCTAGACTTTAAAGATGAGGTTAACTAAATCCCCTCGATTCTCAGGATGGAGATCCCATTCTTAGTTTCATCTCACAGATTCTTGAAGTGGAGATCCCACTTTTAGTTTCTTCGACAACCAAGGATAGAATATAAAATTCGTCCTCTTTGGTATCGGGTTCACTTCTCCCTTAAAAGAAGGACTGAAGAAAGAATATAAAATTCATCCTCTTCAGTATCTGGTCCTATAAAAGGATGCTATATTTTTAGTAACTTCAAGATCCATGCTTTACCCGTATGGGGAATTTGTCCCGAATCCTAAGCAGGGATAAGTCGGCGCCTAATACGCGCTGCCGGTTTAGTCTTTCACCGATTAAAAAAAGATACCAGAATCCGAGTCTGGGGAATTTTATCCCGAAGCCTAAGCAGGGATAAGTCGGTGCCTAATACGCGCTGCAGGTTCGTCTTTTACCGTAAGAAAATGACTAAGTCTACGTATTCAAATTCGTAGCATTAAGTCTAAAGGGGTTCATCCCTTTAGCACAACGTTACTTGTGAAACGGACCCAGATAATTCACAAGCTAGCCCGATTAAAACGATAGTCGGTAAAGGTATATCAAATCCGTTGACGGCTGAGGATTTGCCAAAAATCCTATAAGTATTATGGTTGATTATTCTAAACAGAATGAGAAATCATAATGTGAAGACTGAACAAAACACGCATATCATTAACAAAAAAAAGGGGTTCAGATACAACAGCCACAATCACTTTACATTGTATTTTTCACTAATAATTTCCTGCTCAAGTTTGTTTAACTCTTCAGCATAAGCACGTTCAAGCTCACGCTGCAGCTCGATCTTGAAGGAGTCCTC
Organism: Asparagus kiusianus; assembly: GCA_022839385.1. Lineage (NCBI taxonomy): Eukaryota > Viridiplantae > Streptophyta > Magnoliopsida > Asparagales > Asparagaceae > Asparagus > Asparagus kiusianus. Next base: position 73,341 of record BQKN01000855.1, read on the forward strand.
GGAAGCGGATAAGAGTTGGACGGCTTCTTCCTCCATCTTGGCTAATCTTTCCCTCGAGAGCATCACTTTGCTGGATATCACGGCCTTGCTATGCTCCTCCCCGACCTTGGTCACCTCCAAAATAGTTCTTCGTTGTTTTGCTTCCACCAGTTTCTGCTCAAGCTCTGCTATTTCGGCATCAACAGAGGCTAATGACGAGTCGATTTCGCGTAAGTGAACCAATCTTTCGGAAAGAACTCCCGCCGCTTGGTCGACACGTTTTCTCTGCGTCTGGATCCCAAGCCCGACGGATTCTTGAGATTCATGCCATGACTGCATACGAGCCTCCATTCGGGCAGCAACATAGCCAGAAACACCAACAGATTAAAGCTCTTGTAGCTTCACAAATCTACGCTCAAATTGATTCACATTGTCGGTCAAAGCTTCAGCTATGTCGAGAGTACCAGTGTCCTTTATTAAGGCTATTTTATGCTCAAGGACCGACCGGAATTGGCTAAAAGGGATCCTCTTCTCCAGGAGTTTGCCAATTAGTGACTCTACGAAGTTAAGAAAATTGCCGACTTCCAAGCAGAGGAGGAGCTTGTCTGGATCGTCATCAGACAATAAAGCATCAATGCGCGCGCAGGTGAGATGACGATCCTAGAAAAAGAAAGCGCAAAATCATGAATACCCAGTAATGATAAGTCAAAAAAATAAAAGAAAAAAGACAGCGCACGAGATTTACCAGTCCCTGAAGAGCTTTTCGTGACCAAACGCACTACACCCGCTTCTTATCGCTCAACTTCATGTGTCGTAGGAAGCACTATGGGTGTAGTAACCGTTGAAGCACCGACTCCTTCAGTTGGTCTCACGGTCAGTTCAGGCGAACTCTCGCTAATAGTTGTAGTAGGCACGATAATCGACATTCCCAAAGAAATCGAGAGTTGTAACAGAAAGCCTGATGACCGAGCGTCAATAACAACTCCTGCCAAAAGCAAGAAATCAAGACCCTCAGATTCATCAGATTTTCTGTTAGGAGTAGTTGTATCAGTTTTTATGACTGGTCCTACGATTTGAACCCTCCGATGAGTAACTAAAAAATCACGAATAAATAAGTAAAACGTGGGAATAAGAATCTTACTTGCGGGCGAGTCAGCTGTGATTATCGGATCGGCGGCCTCGTATTGGGCTTGTTCACGCAACATATCGTCCAGCAGCATATCGTCAGAAGCCGATACCGGATCACGTGAAGCTTGATCCTCTTCTTCAAAAGGTGCGGCTTGGGAACCCCCTTCGTCACCTTGACCCTCTGTTACCACATCTTAAGAAAGTGCAAGAGTCAAAATACAAATTGTTGCAACTCACCAGACTTACAACAAAAGAAAAAATCAAGTAGGATTTACCTTCAACAGCAACACTAGATTCCTGCACCCGTTCGCTTCGATCTACCTCTTGCAGCTTTTCTAACAGAGTAAGAAGCATAGAAATAGTTAGCGGGGATACGAATTCTCCATCGTTCAGTGCCCGCCATCCCAAAGAGGCGTTACTGGTTTTAAGAATACCTGGACTCTCAGCCTGTCCGGTTAAACATGGCTCGACATCGTGACCCGTGTCGGTCTCGTCGAGAATATTAGTCTCAGCATCAGTACGCTCTTCCAGCCTGATTCTCGGAGTTAGTGCCGAGAAATCAATATCAGGCGAAGAAGCGTCAAAAATAAAGTCGCTTGCAAAATCCTCTTCTGCGAAGTGCAAAAATTGTTTAAGTCCAAAAGCTCAACATATATCAGAAGAAGCTATATGAAGAAGTACTTACCCCTTTCAGCTATAACTCCTTGAGGCGTTGGTTCCGTTTCAAGGCTGCTCCGCCGCTTAGAAGCCAGTTTCTTGCATTTAGCCGGACGTTCCTCTTCTGGATCAGCAGGTCGCTCCTCCAAAAATTTAGAACGTAATTCGTTCCTTGGAGTAACCTGGGTTGCGGATCGGGACCGTGTCCGAGGAAGAAGGCTGGACTCCTCTCTCTCCTCTTCAGAAAATGCACCTGGGATTTCAACCGACATCTTGTTAGGATAGGTGAACAAGACTTGCATCTTTGGCTTCTTTACAGGAGGTGAAGGTTTTGACAGTTGAAAGCGGCGAGTTCTTTCAGCAATTGCTAATTCAAATAACTCTAAAGAGAGGGGATCTAACACACCTGTTTTCGGCTCCTCTTCTCCACCATCGCCACCAACCTCTTCACCACCCCCAACATGAGGTTCCGTAGTTGACTCCCTCTGCGCTGAATGACTAGAAGGACCCACCGGTTCCCTCCTTCTCTTCTTTTCAAGCTCGGATTCATAGACCCTACGAGTAGCAACCCGAGAAGCTTCTTCATCGGTTGACTCAGCGATCGGTTGAACTGGTACGTGGTCATTGGCCGCCAAAAGCCACCGGCACTGTAGAAAAGTCAGCTCCAACTTGTACTCGACGCCCGGAAGATTAAACTTGGTACCAGTACAACCAGTGATGTTCCAAAGCCATGCTTGAGCCCCATCCACTAAGCCACCACGGGCCCAGAGCTGTTGGTTCGGGTTCCCGATATAAATCTGATCATAATCAAACTAATGAGCGAACCGACATGGCAAGTAGGGTTCTATGTAACAATGATTCTGAACGCGGAAGATCACATAGCCCGGCTAAATATTAACCAACCAATCGAAGCAGCCAGAGTCAAGGGAAGTACGACCCATACCCGGCTTCTCTACATCCATCAAGGAGTCACCATACTGACCTGAAAATCATGGGAAGCAAGTAGGGAAGACCCAGTATTTATGATTCTGAAGCTGCTTCCTAACCTCTGCGAAACCTCATCCCTTCCATTTACAATTCTCTATTATTTGAAGGAAGGGAAGAGAAGGATCCACCGAGGTTGGCGCCGACATCATATCTGAGTGATGAAGTACCAACCAAGCTATTAAATAAGTGTAAGGAAGTTCCACCTTCGTGAGCGGAATCTGAGTTGGCGGTGAAGTCCCCCTCTGAGTGAATGTGTTCACGATCTGGCGAAGCCCTCTGTGAATACCAGCGGTCATTGCTGGAAGAAGACATAGGTTTTTCCGGTGAGCAAGTAGAACCGCTGGAAACAACACTTCTAGGGGAAGTGCGTCAGAAGATTGGTATGGCACTACACACTTTTTCAGCCAGATAACAAGATACCCAGCAAGTAACGTCATAGGCCGGATTGATTTAACTCCATGCCACAAGAAAGTTTGGAACTTCGTTCCGGCAGCAAAGCCGTCCTCAATACCAGCTGTGGAGTAAGATTGGACATTGGACCTCTTAATTAGCTCATTCACTTCGGAGGTGGTTAGCTGTGATATTTTACAAATTGGTTCATCCAGAACGCTATTTATATTTTTGAAGAGATAATCCGCAAACTTCTTTAAACTAATTTGCTGTCGCGCCTTCTTTGATAATGGATCAACACCCGCAAGAGCTATGTGATAATAGCAGGCAAGATCCCAGAAGGTGTTGTAACGGTTGGGAGTCTGCGACTTCAAGTGCTGCAGCTCCCTATTAGAAGGAAAGTACTCCTGATAAATCATGTTCCCCATCGGAAGATCGGAGATTTTATACATCTCGTGCAACGCCAATCCCAACTCCCCGTGCTTAGTCAGAAATGTATTAGTATCAGGGTTATAGAGTTCCAGTAGCGCCAAGAAATAGGGAACGCTCATGGTCAGTCCGTAAGTGGTGGCACGAACAGCTGCATATAAACCATTAGCCTTCAAATCCTCACCAAATCGATCTAAGATGTAGTGGCTCAAACGGGTCCACCATAGTTTATCCGATGAGTGTACCTAGCTGTAACATCGATGGCCAGTCGCTGGCATTTCTCAGCCCAAAGCTGCAAGCCGATTCTTCACAGTGTTAGCAACAGTGAAGATCTCACATTTGGGTAGGTCATTCAATCCGGTAACCCCCGGATGTAACCTTGTTATCCGATTCCGATTACTTGAGCCAACCGTACCATGGGTAATATAGCCACAGTTAATGCGCTCATGTTCTTCTGTTAATCTCCATGACATCTCCCAAGGAACAACTTGACACCGAAGCTCGACGAGCGAGCGGTGGCGAGGAATCGGAGGAAGGTATAGGTGGCCACCGTCGTCATGATGCAGCCACTGTTCCGTTCTAAGAAAAACAGCGGCGAGATCTTCTACAGAATCCCCAAACAAATAGTCTGGCTTTCTTAGTGGATGCGTAGAACTTGGGTCCTTCACTAACGGTGCATCCGTGATAAGTTGCCTTAAACTACGGCGCTCTCCCTTCCGTATTAACCGTGGAAGCTCTGCTGGTACGCCCGGAGCAAACTGAGGAGCTACCGGAAAGGGGATTGGCTCATCAATAGAGGCATAAGCCTCACTACAGCGGCCCTCTACTAAATGAGCACCAAACTCCCTTGAGCGAAATTCAACTGAGGTAAAACAATAGGTATTTATCAGATATAGTCATAAAGGCATATGTTAAAACAGTCTGGGCGTCGAACTCACCTCACAAATCGTGAGGTAGAGTCACGGCCTTATAAATGGTGAGACGATCTTAATTATATCACACACGCAAACGACAAAGCATATTAACATGCAAACAACACGATAGTATACCCGAGTCTGTGTGATATGACACTGAGATTGCCCCATATTGCCTTAAGACGTGTCTTGGCTAAGCAAAACACGCCTGGTAAAGCGTCCACCTCCACGAAGGAGGGTAGAGGCTCTTCTCAAATGCCTCACAAAGGAGAGCAAAGCGAGGATATCATACCAAGTACATATTCACGATGGATTAGCTAGGCGAGATGATTAAAAGCCACACTATACACACGAAGCACGGAATATATTGCCGCATGAATAATGCGACGATATACCTGTCCTTTGGAGTATAGTACGGTAAGAAATCACCCCAAGATAATTCAGTCATGTCTTGACCAAGCAAAACACTACTTGTAAAGCGTCCACCCCTATGAAGGAGGGTGGCGACTCTTCCCAATTGCCTCACCAAGGAGAACAAAGCGGGGATACAACATGCAGCGTGATATCTCAAATATTTAAACGCATAAATGAAAGAGGCGGCAACGATATACCTGTGCAGCTGAACGGCGTCGGTTCGGGCGACTGGGTCGCCGAACGGCCTCCAACAACACGAGATCTCTTAGGTGACATATCTACAGAGAGAATTAACAAGTCGATTACGACGAAAATTGAGAAGTATCAGATTAATGCAAAGAAAAGTTGTGTTCTGATCAAACTTAAGTAGTGGGCTTGGGACACAATTTCAACCCACAACAGGTCGTGCAACAAATTAAGCCAGAATTTTAGGATTTCGGCCAAAGTCATCTACGCGACCAACAATAAAACACGACGTGCCTACAAGTCATGCTAACGTGTACACTAAAAAGCCTGATATGGCAGTTATCATGCAGGGTTCTGGATCCAACTTACGTAATTGTTCGTGATGAAAATCGAGGCCCGGGAATTTTAGTCAGATCCAAATACAAGACTAAAAGTTTAGTTCATTTGAAATCAGTTTCTATGCATGACTACACATTCAAAATGGGAATTTAAGTAGATTACAAGCCCGATCATTGCCCAGGCTCAAGAACTTGATGTTTGTACAGAGTCAAGGCAAATACTTTACGTACACTTAACCAATTCAAACATGGGAATTTAAGTGGATTACAAACAGAGATAGTCCATTATCAAATTCATGCACACAAGGGCTTCACCCATACATGAAAACAAGAATTAAGACCTCGGGTTTAGTATTGGATCAGACAAACCAAGAATTAAGGTGTCAATCTAAAACCCTAGGTCTAGAGGAAGAGTTTTAGCCATGGTTACAACTCTTAAAGAGTTTCAGTTGTTCACAAATTTAAGAAATCAAGAACCCAAGATTTGAAGCCCTAGATTCATCACAAAAGAGGGGTTTCATAATTTGGTCATCCCACATGAAATTGAAGCAAGCAATGGAGGTTGTCTTACCTGTATCGCGAGCACAAGGTAACGCACGAAAGAGGAGCACACCGAACACTCTCAAACCCGACAAATTTTGAACTTGAAACCCTAGCCCTCAAAATCGAATCCACCGAAATTAGGGGTAGAAGAACAGCTTTAAAGAGGAAAAAGAGCTTGAGAGAGAGAGCTTAGGGGTTCTCGGAGATGGGGATTCTTCGAAAGAAAATTGAAAATGAAGAAGACGAAGGAAATGGCGGACTGTTGGTTTTAAAAAAAACGAATTGGGGTTGAACCAGACCGAACCTAGTTCGAACCAAGTCAAACAAAACCCGAGTCACCATCTGCTGGCTCGCAAGCACCCGAGTCACCATCGGCTGGATCGCAAGCACCCGAGTCACCATCGGCTGGATCGCAAGCACCCGAGCCACCTTCTGCTGGCTCGCACGCATGCGAGCCACCTTCTGCTGGCTCGCACGCATGGCGAGCTGTTTGGCCAATTCATAGGTGTTTTGGTCCATCGTCGATCATTTCCAACATATACGCTATCTGTATTCGTACTCCAATAGGTATACGAGTTTAAACTGTTTCCCACCCTCGACGAGAAGTTTCTAGAGAATATTGTATAGAATATTCTTAAGGATAACCCGACGACCTCCGATGGGTATATGAGGCTAAACTAATCCCCAAAACTCCTAAGAGTATACGAGTATAAACTGGTCCTCTCCGCTTCAACGCATAACTTTTGGTCAATACCTGTCAAGACGTCGTCAAATATAAATTTTCAACAAAGATAGTCAGCTCAACGACATCATTTAATATCTAAGTTTCAATTCAAGATTTCGACAGCGGTCAGACTATAAACGCAGAACCGTAAAAACTTCATCTGTTCAACAGAACACCGAATACATTGAAGAATGAAGGAGTCAAGACATGAAGCTCATTACAGGTCCTTTTGCACCGATTAAAGGTTTGGCCTATCACATCCAAAGTATTTCAGGCTCTTCTATAAAAGAAACGAGACTGAAACACTTTGGAGGGGGTATCTGTAGGCATTAAAAATTGCCCATAGGACCTCAAACATAGTTCAAGACAAGGAGAAGACGATAAACGTTATCATCCAGGTCGAGAGAATTTATCCAACATCAGTAAGTGTATGAAATGGATCAATAGAATGCGCAAGTCAACGAAGCGATGAAGCGTGCGCAAAACAAGGGAATTGGAAGAATCACGAATCGTGAAAATATCAAAAAAGTAAACGAAACACCACTCGAAGGCCCGTGTAGGCGCGAGTCACCAATTGGTGGCTCGCACCCATGCGAGCCACCAAATGGTGACTCGCACAGTCCCGAGCCACCAGGGTTCCTATTGAGTACAAAACCTCTCCAAACACGGATTTCGATGATTTTCAAGGATTCTTTTGTCCCAGAACCTCCCTAATTGTTTTAAGGTTATCCCTAGACACGTTTAAGTGGTTATTAACTGCAGATAATGTTTAAACACCAATTCTTATTTAAAAGGACCTCTCCAAAGGCTTATAAATAGAAGCCTAGGGTCTTCTTTAAAGAGGATCTGAGATTGAGAAGGCGAGGTGCTGTTAAATTGTCCAGCTAACCATGAATTTCAGAGAAGAGTCATCAGATCTTGGCGAACACTTTCATAAAGAAAACCCTTCGAAAGGTTTGTGATTCTTTCCCCTTCTTTCGTCCGGATTAAACTTGGTTTTAATCTCGAGAAGAGCCACAATCTCGCTTGGTCATGATTGTCGCTTCCGCAATTATTTCCTTCGTGAAACAAAAGCGTAATTAATTGCCTATCGGGTTTGATCTGCGGCGGTCCACGGACTAACGCGTCCCCGACACAGGCGAAGATCCCACGCAAAGTAGCGGGAGATTAACTACTGCTGTGTTTTGTTTGATAAAGTTATAATCTTTATTTTTCATTGTAAGAAGATCCTATAAAAAGATCAACTTTTCTTTCAATTTGAACTTGTAATCGATAAACGGTGTAACAGGTTTGAAAGCAATGGAAAAGGCAACTTTTGACACAAACAGCCCACATGCTGAAATCGGCAGCCAAAGTCTCCTTTCCCTTGGACCGAGGAGCACTGTTTTGGTTGCGTTGTTGCTGTGCCTTTGGTTGAGTAGCTTCTTCAGCCTTGACCCGAGCAACGATTTCTTCAACTTGTTCTCCTTGCAAAACCAATTGTCTCTAGGATCAACATTCTACCACCCCCATTTGAGCGAGGAGCTAGGTTTGCAAGTTATACCTGCAAGTTTCGACCAAAGTAGATTATGTCATACCTGATGGGCATCATAATGCTATACTGTGGAATCTTTCAACATAAGCCTTGATAGACTCTCCCTTCCTCTGTTTGGTGGCAAGAAGGGTCGGGACATATACTTCTGTATCATCCTCAAAAAATCTGGCTAAGAATAGCCTTTCCAAATCTACCCATTTTTTTAATAGACCCAGCAAGCAACTTTATGAACCATTCAAAGAAACGCCCTTAAGAGTGCCAATGAACAATCGAGTGAGAATAGCGTCGTTTGCTACAACGTCTTCGGTCTGCGACTTGAAGTAGTAGACATGCTGATTTGGTGATCCTGTGCCGTCGAAAGGTTGTAAAGTTAGGGCCCTAAATTTTGGTGGACAGGGAGTTGCGTCCCATTCCGTGGGGTAAGGCCGTACCACTCCTTCTTCATAAAGCTCGCTTCTGTTAGCAATTGTGTTGAGACAAGCATCTAATTCGTCCATTTTGGATGATGGAGGACTTTATTCTTTATCGGCTTCTTTCTCATTTTTGGAGGAAGACTCTAGGTTGTGAGTCTCACGATCTGAATTCTCGTGAGCCTTCTGTTTTCCCTTTGAAATTGTCCTCTGGGAGGATTCAGGCTTTTGGCTTTTTTCTGCAAGGAGCTAAGCTAACATATCCGTCATTTGGACAAGCATCTCCTGTTGTGCATGAATCATGACATGATGTTCATCGACTTTCTAGGCTAAGTCATCGAAACTTCTAGTCATATACACAGGAGGCTCGTGTGCCACGACGGAGCTTGAGGATTGAGAATCCGCAATCGCTGAATGTTCACCATCCGAAGTGATTCCACGAGCAATCTTTGGTAGTTAACTGGGCAGATAGTTCCTGTCCGAGTTCGAGTGTGGCAATATATTCCTTCGAACTCATCACAAATTTCCCGGACGGTCGGGGAATGACTTCTCTCCGACTCGTCAGAACTTGGAGCTGAGGTCCTCCCTCTGCCGATCACATTAATAGTGACTTCAGGATATTCAGATTCAGAAGTATTCTTCTTGTAATGACGTCGTCGCTTAGCAAGCCTAGCGACATTTGTCAATCGGTCAAATACTGATAACCGAGACGCGGATGCACAACAGTGGTATTCTGAGAGGACTGTAGAACTAAGCCGCTCACATTGACATGAATGAGCTGTTTGTAGCGCAGGTCTCCCTCTCGATAGCAACTCTCTCAAATAGGAGACTTAGGACAAATCTCTCACAGAGCATGAGGATGAAGATGGAACCCTCTGCTCGTTAGTAGGTGGGACTGATTCTTAACGGACATGAATCTTAAATCCATGTTGATTCCCTTGAACTTGGCGGACCACGCCGTGTTCTGGAGAAGAAACACGAGGGTCACTTCTGATTTTATGAACGCTAGGCTAAGGCTTCCGTTTAATTGATGAAACAGACCTCAGAGGGTCGTGTTTTGGTTGAACGCACCCCTCGGTTGTGCGTTTGATTGATGAAACAGACCCCTGACGGTCATGTTTTAGTTGAACGCACCCCTGGGGTGTGCGTTTGATTGATGAAACAGACTCCTGAGGGTCATGTTTTGGTTGAAGGCACCCTTGGGGTGTGCGTTTATCTTTAGAAAAAAGTTCCTGAAGACTGTGTTTTGAATGAACAATGCGCCGCTGAGAGTCGCTTTTAAGTTGTATCACGCGGGGCTCATAGTTAGGCTCATTACCCCGACGTGTGCGTTCTAAAGTAGAGACGCAGCACTCAGGTAGAGACGGAGAAACGCGACCTTCGCGTTGGTCAAGGGATCGGCTATTTCGTAGGTGTGCTCGCTGTATAGATCTCCTCCTCCGTCGAGCGGCGTTCTTCTTGGCTTGTTGCAAAGCCTTAGCGGCGATGTCGTTGGTGTTGGTTGGATTTTCCTCCATCATAGGATTTTTATGACCCATTACATGCCGTGTTAACACGGTTGTGCAGCTTTTAACTCATTGAACGAGTTTGATAGAGTCGGAGCCCGTTCTTTCAGAGAAGGGCATGTTTAAGCAACTTTGGCCAAAGGAAAGGACTTTCTTCGCCACTGTAGTAACAGTTGGAGTTTGGATCTCTTTGGAGATCTTGCGGACGTTGTGCCTAACCTTAGGGCTAAGCGATCTAGAAGAAAGAACTTCCTCGTACATGGCTTGGTCGAACTCTACGACTAGAGTTTCAACAGTTTTTCCAACAAGATGGATGTCAGATTACGCCACCACTTCGTCGTCAAATAAACACTTCCCCAGCAAAGTCGCCATCTTTTGTTTGTTAAAAAATTTGTAATAAGAAAATGAAATAATTGAATGTTTTTTTCTCTCTAACTGCTTAGAAAAAGAATGTTTACAACTCTCTCAATATCAATTACACTTTGATTTTCCTGATTACAAAAGAGAAGATGATCGATGAAGATCCTCTCCTTTGTTTAAGTCTGGGTTCTTCACGGTGGCGATAGAGTGCCTCCCTCGAATGCTCGCGTCAAGTTTGCTTTCCGTTGACGATCCGAACGTCTCACTTTGCTAGAACAATTAACTTGCGTGGTAAGTTTAAAACAAAAGAACTCTTAACGAGTTTATGAACTCAGGATGAGTTGGAACTCTGTGAAAAGAGTTGTTTGAACCGAAAATTTGGTTAATTGCCAAGTGTTAAAACCCTCTGTTGCTAAGAAGCTCTTTGGAGATCTCCTGGAGATTTGATCCGAAACTCCAACTTCAAGAAGAAAATCTGACTCCAGATCCTCCGAATTTGATAGTCCTCCCAAAATGGATCTACTTAATTTGATGATGATTCCCCCTCCAAAAGATCCGATCTCCTCTCCTGATCTGAATTGATTTTTAGTTATTTATAGATGATTAAGGGGTGTAACTACCTCTTAAATCGCTCCTAACTAGGGTGTAACCGCCCCCAAATCATGGGAAACAGTTTTGGACCCGTTCATCTCATGTTGAATGAGTCAAACAATGCCCAGTTTAGCATTCTGGATGTTAACTCCGCGTCTCAGAATTGAGACGCGGAGTTCGGTTTGGGCCGAAAATTGAACGCAGGGGTCGCCTGCATTTTGAAAGCTGAACGCAAAGGTGAACTCTACATTTAAAAGTGGTTATTGACTTGTAACATCCTCTATTGAAGTGTGTGCAATGACTTTTGTTCTGTAATCCTTGCTTTAGCTATTTGAGGTGCGAGAGTCGTCAAATTGTAACTCTCATGGTTGATTGTGAAGACCGCTGAATAGAGTTTTCATCAATAATCGGAAGGGTCGTTGAATTATAACTCCTCTCGATCTACGTAAAAAGTCCTCTATTTGCAGCTTTTGTGAAAGTTGTTTGATTGTAACTTTTATTGTCAAAATATTGATTGAAGTTTGATAGGGATTAGCTATCTGTTGTAAATTTTGGACAACCTACAACCACATTCATTTATTTAAGCTCGTTGGTTGGTGAACTTCATCTATGAGTTTGAATTTAGCACAAATTCAACTCATGATTTGGCTAACTATTGATGCCTTTTCACTCAACATTGATTGTAATTTGAGAGTTGACCTGTACTCGACTTGGTTGGGTTGACTCGAAACTGAGCTATAAGGCGGGGTTCGCATACTTTGTTAGGAGAACTTCGCTATAGCTTGTTGTAGGCTCCAGTTTGGATCCACTTGAAGTGTTTTATCCTATGGGTGTTCACTTCTTGGATCCGAGCAGGATATTGGCTTGGATAAAATATATTTTAACCATCTACAATTGTCTTGCTAATAGAGATTAATCAATTCCATCCTTGCAGCAAGAGTTGGAGTGAACCCCTTTTGGGCCAAAGTCATCGACATGGACCCAAAGTGAAGGGTCAACATGTTAATAGCAGGACAAAGCCTTGGCTCTGACGGTCTTGCTGATAGTGATTAACCAGCTCCATCCTTGCAGTAGGAATTGGAACGACCCCCTTTTTGACTTGATTCATAGGCATAGACCAATAGTGAATGGTCACCATGTTAGCAGCAACCTTCTTTTGGTAAAGTAAGAGCTTGAGGATCCTTGAGTCGACAAATGTCTATATTTTATCATTGAAGATATAACAGTTCTTCATCAGGTGCCCTAATATTCTGTGGCAAAGGAAATAGTTAGGATCATTAGTTTTTCCAGCCTCTTCGGGGCATTGGGCTTCGACAAGCTTTAGCCAATTGTCGTTGTTGACTACATGAAAGATGGCAACAATATGCACATCTTTGAAAAAGTACCTCCATTGAATTGAACTGATACACATTGTTTCAATATACAATAGGCATGAACTGAGACACATTGAGTCGATTTCACATTAAAACAACGCATTCATATGACACCTACAGTTGAAATATATCTTTTTTTTTTAACTAAATGGTATTCCATTTTGATCAGAAGCAATGATCTGAAATTCAAAGCAACTTAGCTATTTGTCAACATCACATATCAACTTGGGCATAAGAACAATGAGTTATTTGTCAACATCCCAAATGCAATTACTTAGTGAACATCCCAATCTTCGACACGACGATACTCCCAAGTTGAAGCTCCCAAGTTCAAAACTGAATTATTGACAATTCAGGTACTAGTTCAGGCAAAACAAGAGTACAATCTGAAACTATAGCCTAAAGATGCTTGCAATTCCAACATGTTTTTACCCAAAACTCTTAATAAATATGATCATTTCTTCTAAAAAACACCTATATATATAGAAAATTCCATTCATTTTGGAATCTTAATTTCTTTGGTTTGCAGAACATAAGCACTAGAACATACTTAGTATGAGTATGACGACAAGATCACAAGAGTATGAGTATGAGTATTCACCTTAGAAAGTATGACAACAAGATCATAAGAGCTCGAGATCGGCGGCGGCTGACGACGGCTCTGTTGCAGGCGAAGGAGACGGATCTCGAGGTGGTGACGGCGATGACGACGAAAATCTTGACGACCTCCTCCTTCGAAGGCACGAGATCGGCGGCGGCTGACGACGACTCTGTTGCAGGCGAAGGAGACTGATCTCGAGGTGGCCTACAGTGATGACGGCGAAGAGACTGACGACCTCCTCCTTCGAAGGTTCGAGATCGGGTGTTTTTTCGAGGGATTGGGAATGGCAACGTCGATTCTCGCGGCGGCTAATGGCTCCGATGGCTGACGGAGATAGAGAGAGAGGATGAGCGGAACAGCGGCGTTGATTCTCACGGCGGCTGATAGCTCCAATGGCTGACGGAGAGAGAGAGAGAGGATGAGCGGAACGGCGGCATCGATTCTCGCGACGGCTGACGGCTCCGATGGTTGACGGAGAGAGAGAGAGAGAGGATGAGCGGAACGGAGGAGGATGAGCTCCGATGGCGGAATGGAGGAGGTTGAGCAGCGTGGAATTGGGGATTTTAGGAGAGAAGACACAGATTTGGGAGGAGAGAGAGAGAAGGTCACGGGTTTTGCATTTGGGAGGAGAGAGACTGGCAGTCACGAAGATATTTGGGGAGCATTTATCACTAGTTTTTGCGAATAAACCCCTACAGCACACATTTTCTATGAACTGGCAGTGCACCTCTAGTTTCCTATATATATATATATATAT
>BQKN01000855.1:162160-183721 GCA_022839385.1 Asparagus kiusianus
TTTTTTCTAAGATTTGTTTGATCTGCCTGTTTGTGACCTCTACTTGACCACTGGTTTGAGGGTGATAAGGAGTTGACAATTTGTGGGTGATTGAATATTTCCTCATCAAAGCCTCAAAAGAATGGTTACAGAAGTGTGTACTGTTGTCACTGATGCTCGCTCGGGGTACTCCAAACCAAGCAAAAATTTTCTCTTTCAAAAACTTGACAACGACCTTGTTGTCATTAGTCTTGCAAGCTACCGTGTCAACCTATTTTGACATGTATTCAACAACTACTAGGATGTAAACATTTCCAAAGGAATTTGGAAATGGACCCATGAAATCAATACCCCACAAATCAAAGAGTTCACCAAATAAGATGGGTTGTAAGGGTATCATATTTCTTCTAGTGACTTTCCCTAAAAGCTAACAGTGGTTACAGGTTTTGCAAAACTCGTATGAATCCTTAAAAAGAATGGACCGATATAGTCCACATTGAAGAAATTTTTAAGCTCTTTTTCTTTGGCCAAAGAGGCCCCTACATGTTTGCTCATGACAAAAGGATAGAACACTCCTAGTTTCTTCAGTGGCAACACACCTCCTAAAGATCTGATCAGGACAGTATTTTACTTGGGAAAGAAAATGGGATCTATCTTGTTTAGACCAATGAGAAGGGATCTGTTTCGTGACTATGTAATTCATAATGTCGGCAAACCATAGAACAGATTGGATTTATAAGAGTTGTTCATCTGGAAAATGTTCGTTGATCAGGACGGTTGATGTTGGTGCATTCGGGAGTCGAGAGAGGTGATCTGCTATGGGGTTCTCTGTTCCCCTTCTGTCAAGAATTTGGATGTCAAACTCTTGAATTAGGAGAATCCCTCTAATGAGCCGTGCTTTAGCATCTTTTTTAGTCAAAAGATACTTTAGTGCGGCATGATCTGTGAAAACTTTGGTTAAAGAACCGATGAGATAGGACCAGAATTTTTCTAAGGCAAAGACTATAGCTAAAAACTCTATTTCCATGATAAAGTAATTTTGCTGAGCATCATTCAGAGTCCTACTGGCGTAGTAGATCACATGCAGTTTTCCATCAAACCGTTATCCCAAAACAGCACCAATTGCAGAGTCGGATGCATCACACATCAGTTCGAAAGGTAAGGTCCAGTCTGGTGCATGAATGATAGGAGCTGTGGTCAGCTCCTTTTTCAGAAATTCAAAAGCTTTGAGGCATTCAGGAGAGAAGGCAAATGATGTATCCTTAGATAAGAGATTGGTCAAGGGTCTAGCAATTTTGCTAAAATCTTTGATGAAACGTCGGTAAAAACCAGCATGACCAAGAAATGATCTGACATCTTTGACAGTTTTGGGAGGAGGAATGTTAGAAATGAGATCTACCTTAGCTTTGTCTACTTCGATTCCTCTGTTGGAAACTACATGTCCTAAGACAATGCCCTGCTTGACCATGAAGTGACATTTCTCCCAATTGAGAGTAAGATTTTTCTCCCTACACCGTTCTAGGACCAGTTTAAGATGATGCAAACATTAGAAAAATGTGTCACCGAAAATGAAAAAGTCGTCCATGAAAATTTCTAAAAATCTCTCTACCATGTTAGAAAAATACTGATCATGCAACGTTGGAAAGTGGTAGGTACGTTACACAGCCCAAAAGGCATGCACCGGTATGTGAATGTTCCATACAGGCAAGTGAAGGTAGTTTTCTCCTGATCTTCGGGGGCGATAGGGATTTGATTGTAACCTGAATATCTATCCAAGAAACAATAGAACTCGTGTCCTGCTAAGCGCTCTAACATTTGGTCAATGAATGGAAGAGGGAAGTGATCTTTCCGAGTGGCTAAGTTGAATTTTCGGTAGTCAATGCAAACTCACCATCTAGTTTGGATCCGAGTGGAAATCAGCTCATTAGCCTCATTTTGGATCACGGTGATCCCAGATTTCTTTGGAACAACTTGGACCGGATGCACCCTTGAACTATCAGAAATGGGATAAAGATCCCATGATCGAGACATTTCAGAATGTCTTTCCTAACAGCTTCTTTCATCACTGTGTTTAACCTACGTTGAGGATCTCTAGTAGGTTTGGCGTCATTCATCAAATGGATTCGGTGTTGAACAATGGTTGGACTAATCCCTTTGATATCAGCCATGGTCCATCCAATGGCTTCCCTATTCTCTCTTAAAACATCTAAGAGAGCTTCCTTTTAACTGGTAGTTAAGTTAGAAGAAATGATGACTGGTAAAGACTCGTTATCCCCTAAGTAGGCATACTCTAGATTTTCAGGTAGAGGTTTGAGCCCTAATTTAGGGGGTTCCTCCACAGATGGATGAAGCAGGACTCGGGGTTCTATCTCCAAAGGTTCTTGTTGCCAGTCAACAGTAGAAACATGATTGACCAGCGGATCTAACTCTAGTTCGTCATCAGAAGACTCCACAAACATTAAGTCAGATGCACTTGAATCTGACTCACACTCTCCCTCTTGTTACTCACTGGATATTCCCTGAATGAAATTCACTTCCATGGGTTGATCAGATGGATCACTAGGCTGCCTTCCTAGGTTGAAGATATTGAGGTCAATAGTCATATTCCCAAAAGATAGTTTCATCCGACCCGTCCTACAATTGATCAAAGCATTTGAGGTGGCTAAAAACGGTCTTCCTAGAATGACTGGGATTTGACTTTTGAGATTGGAAACGAGTTGTGTTTCCAAGACAATAAAATCAACAGGAAAAATAAACTCTCCAACCTTGATCAAAACATCCTCTACCTCTCCCTTATGAATTTTCACGGATCTATCAGCTAATTGTAGAGTGCATCTTATTGGTTTAATTTCTCCTACACCTAGCAGTTGATAGACTGAATAAGGAAGGAGGTTGACACTGGCTCCCAAGTTTAGAAGTGCCTTATCAATGTGAGTGTTACCTATGACGCATGGAATTGTAGGACAACCAGGGTTCTTATATTTTAATGGCATGGGTTTTGAAAAAAATTCACTGAGGTTGGCAGCTAAGAAGACTTTCTTGGGGACATTGGTGGTTCTTTTCTTAGTGCATAAGTCTTTCAAGAACTTTGCATAAGAGGGGATTTATTCAATTGAGTCTAAAATAGGGATATTAATCTTGACCTGTTTAAAAGTTTCTAGGATTTTCTCAACCTGCGGGGAATTTTTCCTAGGTTTGAGTCTATCTGGAAAGGGAGCAACGGGCCTATGCCTATCTAGATCAGGCTCAATCTCATGTTCAGCGTTTTGATCATCGGAAGGAATGTGTTGGATAGGAGAAGGGGTTTGATCCGGTGGCATTCTAACTTGGTTGTCTATCTGTTTTCCTAATCTCAAAGTGTGAACTGCATTCACATGGGCTGGTTGGGATGAACTGGATCCATTGTATTTAGGGTTTGCAATAGGTTAACTTGGGAATTTTTCTTTCTCTCTCTCGCTCACGACAGTGGCTAGTTGCCCAAGTTGGGTTTCTAACCGGGCTATGGATTGAGTATTCAAGTTGAGCACTTGGCCGGTTGTTTGCATAAAGGAATTTAGAGTGGTGGATGACTGGGTCAACATGTTGGTAGTTTGTGTAGAAGCTTTGATCATAGCTTCTAAACATTTTTCTAAGACACTCAAACGTTTGTCATGATCAGAATTTGAAGGATTTGTAGGTTGGTGAGGATGAGGATGTTGGGTTGGAAAAACTAGGTTAGCTTGTTGGAAATTGTTTGGTGCGTTGAATGGAAGTGTATTTCCCCTAGGGAATTGTGGGTTCGACGCGGAAATGAAGTTTTTATTTTCGGGAGAATTTCCTTGATTCCATGCAAAGTTGGGATGATTTCTCCAACCTGGATTGTAGATAGGAGAAAATGGATCATTTCTAGGATGCTAGAATGCAGCGTTCATCTGTTCTAATGCATTGTTGTTTCCTAGGAGAGGGCATTCCTCTGAAACGTGGGTAGGAGACTGACAATTATGACATCCCAGGGCAGAAACATGATTGATTTGAGCTGGAGCTCGTTCCTTAATTTCTAAGGCTTCTAACCTCCGCAGAATTATCGCCATCTTCACTTCAGAAGCAATGTTTGACTCTAGGGAAAGACAACTAGACTTAGATTGGGGAACTGATGAAACCCTGTCATCATAGTATTCCCACTGCATTATTTTCTCATATAGACTCTCTAGGAATTCCCAAGTTTCATCAGCGTTTTTCCTCATAAAATCTCCCTGACACATCGATTCTAAAGATGTTTTTGAAGAATAGTCCAATCCTTCATATATGACTTGGCATAATCGCCATTTCTCGAGACCATGATGAGGACATTGGATTAGAAGATCTTTAAATCGGTCAAAATATTTCCAGAATGGCTCCCCTGGGATAATTTTGAAGTTTTGAATATTGTTCCTAAGCTTTACCGTTTTATGAATTGGGAATTTTTTCTGAGAAAAACGGTGATAAATTCCTCCCAAGTTGAGATGGAATTTATCGGTAAGCTGTACAACCATTTTTTAGCTTTATCCTTGAGAGCAAATGGAATAAATCTGAGCTTGATCGCATCTTCTATTAATTCTTTCATTTTAATCATAATACACACTTCCTCAAATTCCGAGATAAAAATATATGCCTCTTCTGTTTCATTTCCAAGGAATTTGGGAAGCATGTTTATGTAGTGCGGTCTAAGCTCAAAATTTGATCCATTTGCTTCGGGGAACCTTATGCAAGATGGAATTGTATTTCTAGTGGGGTAACACATATTCTGGACAACGGGTTGATTTGCCATTTCTTGGATTGGTTCAACACGGATTAAACGATGAGAATTATCCTAACCCACGTTTGCATACACCAAAACAACTTCTTTTTATAATCATAATTTTTTTTAAAGGAAAGAAAGAAAATTAGTTTTTTTTATGAGAAGAAAGAGATAAAGGAAAATCCTAACTAAAATAAATCAAAGCTATCACTTTTCAAACACTCTAATTCTAGGGTTTAGCCTAACTCAACTAGACCAGCTCCTAACCAAAAACTCCTAAAGTGAAAAGATTAAAGTTTTACTCGGGTAGTTAGCCAGGTAAGGATAGTACTAGAGGGTGATCAGAGATTAATTAAGTACCTCGTTCCTTGCGGAGCGCTTTACGCAACCCCTAAACCTTACCTTAGACACCAACTAATCCAAGAAAACTTGAACCGGTTCACTTAATGATTTCTTGTCCCTTATTGAGTTCGAATCCTTAGGGGCCAACGTCTATTGAGTTTTAGGAGGCTTGGGTTTGTGAAGTGAGGAATTAGTGATTTGTGGGCTAAGGAAAAGGTGATAAAATCCCCTACCTTATCTTGATTAGGGGGTTTTGCCCTTATGAATGTTTTAAGTATGTGCCAAATCAAGTGCTACAATCACTTTGGTGAATTCCTACTAACTATATGAAATACAACCCTAGAAATTAAAAGTGACTAAAAAGGATGGTAAAAAAATATCTTTTTTTTTGTTATGGTCAACAACAATCAAATGTGAGAAGAGAGCTCTTGTTTGAATTTATGATCTTGTTAGTATTTGTTCAAATGGAAGGTGGATTATATTATGGTCAAAAAAATAAATTTTTTTTTAAAAAATCCTAATTGTCTCTAATTGTGAAGCTAACTAAAAAGGGTGGAATCGAAAACGCTAGAAAGAAGAGTTAACTAAAAACAATTCTTCAAGTTCTTGATCATCAATCCAAGATTTTCAAGCTCCAAGCGGTTCCTTCACAAGAAAACACACAAGTTAAAGACCAAAATAATAAAATCCTATTTTAGCACCCTCCCCGACAATGGCGCTAAAAACTTGATGCGGCATAAACATATACCCAAAAATTGCAAGTGCACAATCAATCAAGTTATAGTATAGTGGTGAGTATTCCCGCCTGTCATGCGGGTGACTAGGGTTCGATCCCCGGTAACGGCACCAAAAATTTGATGTGGCATAAACATATACCCAAAAATTACAAGTGCACAATCAATCAAGTTATAGCATAAAGATATTGATCCCACGAGATATTATTAGAATTGGTTCTTATGTTTTGTGCGAGACAAAAATAGGAAAAAAGAATAAGTGTGATTATGGAGAAGGATATGATAAGTGATTGTTTTGAATATATGCAAGTGACAATAAATTGAATTTTAGAGGAGAGAAGAAATAATAAAAGAATAAAATAAAAAGCAAGAAAGAGAAAAATCAAGAAAACAAAAGATAGAGGGTTCAATTAAAGATATGAAAAATCTAGAATTGAATCCACTAGCTAATCTCAATTATTAAATACAAACTATTCTCTTTTTGTCATATTTTAATTTAGATTTATTAAGTATAGACTATGAAATCATTTAAGGAAAGTATAACCTATCAAATTATTATCTAAGTCAAAATAAAAACTCATGATAAGAACAACAACAAGATAGTAATCCTAGAATTCATAAGTATAACCTATCAAACCATTTAAGATAAGCATAGATTGTCAAATTCTTCTTCTATCAATTAGTTTTCTAGTTGATTATCCTAAACATGATCATTTTAAGTGGAAGAGAATAATTTGCATAACATAAAGGAAATTAGACTAGTTTCATACAATTCTAAGATTCCTACAAGAATTAATTTCACATCTTAAGAAATAAAAACAAGAAGAGAAAGAACTAATTACAAAAATAAAAAAAAAGAAAAATCTAAACTATGAACAAGAAAATAAATCTACTCTACAATTTAAAGTGCAAAAAGAAAATAAAAAGATAAGAAAATAAATCTACACTACAAGCATGAATGTAAATCTAACTAGTAATCAATAATAAAAAAATTACTCAAAAGAAATAAAAGAAAAAAATAAAAGAAATGCAAACCTTCAAATTGCTCTTCATCTCTATTTTCATTATCCAACAAAGAGAAGAAAAAAAATTTTAAAGTGGAGAAAAATTCTTTTATTAATTGTAACAAAAGTTACAAATTTGAAAGGTTTTCTCAATTAAGAGTAACCCTCCTCTCCAAATGAAGTTACAAAATTTTTCACACCTCTAACCCCTCACTCTCTACACCTATTTATAGTAAACATCAGTGAATGAGAGCCCTTAGATTGAAATGTTATCCAAAAATATCAATTTTCAGCCTTAAATTCGTAACTGCCTGACGGAGCTATCGATAAGGGTATCGATAAGCTTATCGATACGGGCATCGATAAGCGCATCGATGCGCCCATCGATGTGCCCATTGATGTACTTATCAATGTGAGCTGCTTCCCTTTTGCTGTCCGGGTTTCTCTTCTTCTCTTGGGCTTGGGCTTTCACTTTGGCTTTTCTTCTTCTTTTATTAGCTTGGGCTTTTGGATAATTTGGCAATTCTTCTTTTGGCTTTTGGGCTTGGGCTTTTCTTCATTAAATCAAGGGGTCTTTGTTGAGAGATGGGAGTTTGAGATTTATTCTTCATTAACCTGTATTTAAAGATAAAAAATAATTTATTAGTGGTACATTTATTCATATAAAATAGATAATGAGGGTATAAAATTGTAATAAAATGTGATTATTAGTTTTCTACTCATCCCATTGCTTTTCAATTTTAGATGCTTATTCTATTGCTTCCACGTAGATAGAAATTTTTGAAGCTACCATTGCATCTTAAATTTTATTTCTTAATCCTTTAAACCTTTTTTTTATTCCTCGATGTCAATAATATTCTTAGCAAACTTGTAAAATCCTAAAAATTTTGAGCTTATGAATGATGAATTGAATTAGTTTGTGATTAATTACAATAAGTGGATATTTATTTTGATAAATATTATTAACTAGTGTATGAGTACACTAATAAGTATTTTGAGTGCAAACAAGTCAGTACATGAGAAAGAAACGAGTCAAAACATGCACAATGGCCAAAGTCCTGTGTATCTGGAATTTTGTGTGTCGGTCGACCACCGCACACCTTGCGGTCGACCGCCGATCGGGAAACCAGTTTTTCCTAGTTTTAGTTGGTTTCGGGTATTTAATACCCATATTCATTTTTCCTGTTATATATATCTTTTGTTCATGAGTTTTTCAGTATTTTAAAACCCTAGCAGCCACCAAACTCCTCTATAAACCCTAATTTGATTTTTGAGGAAGATTCAAAGGCTTTAGAGCGGGATTTCGGGTTGTTTTTGGCTTTTGGCTCAGGGATCTACCTTGGCTTTGCATCTTGCACGTTTTTCAACAAGTTTCAGGTGAGTTTCATCTCTACTAATCCCTCTCCCTGTTTTAAAACATTTTTAAAAGAGTTTTAATAAGTTTTATAGAGACTAATTGATTAATTTGTGTATAAAAAGCAAATCTTGTATATTGTGTGTATAAAAACTAAGTCTTTTCATGTTAAAGAGATTAAGAACGAATTTATAGAAGTGTTTTAAGATATGAAAATAATTAAAAACATTGTTTATCTGAATTTAGATGATTTGTTCTTCGTTTTTGAGGTTTCTTGCATGATTGAGGGTTTAAATATGAGTTATTGTGCAAATAATCATGCTTTATATGTTGAAATTTGTTCCCGGAGATGTTAATCTACTGTTTATATGGTTTCATGAAAGTTTCATATTGTTTTAAACAAGTTTAATCACAAAATCACGACACGAACACAATCTGTGTAGTAACCTACACGTTCTGAACAGATCGTGTTCGGTCGACCGCCGCACACCTTGCGGTCGACCGCGCGCTAGACCGAGGCCTGGAAGGCTTCTAGTTGGGGTTCGGTCGACCGCCTAGTCTGGCAGTGTCCTGTGCATATGTTGTGATACTTTGTTTTGATTTTCGAGAGAGTTTCTCAATCTTGTATTGTTATATTATGATGCTTAAGAGTTGTTTAACACCAGGATGATGGTGAACACCAAATATGGATACGCACACCAAGATATGTGCACATATACTTAGTTTATGTTATTTTGGCACTTGTTGAGTTGATGAAAGTGAATTAATATATGTTAAAGTATTGCTCAACAGTTATGGATGCTCAGTGTGGATGTTTATCCCATAATGAGATCTTGGTTGTACCACATTAGGAGTATTTGGATGTTTTCCCGTAACGAGACCTCGGTTGTACCAAATACTTGAAGATAATCGGTGTATGTTTTTCAGGTTGGGCTGAGGTGCCTATTCACCGTTGTACGATCATTTGGAAGCATATCCAGAAATAGGGAGATAAAATCTATTACTGTAGAACCCCATAATTTTTATAATGTTTATATGTGAATTATTAGTAGTAAATAATTCTTTTATGATAAATAGCTTGAGGTCATTGATGTACATGATAACAAGTTATTTGAGATGATATAAGAGTATGGGTGTAGAGTCTTGTGCGTTGGTTTTACAAATTAGCAAAACATGCAAGAAAACTGAATTTTTCCAGATCAGTCGACACATCAGTCGACTGACTGTATCTGTCGACACATCAGTCGACTGATACGCTGATTTCCAGTTTTTACAGGTTTCAGGTCTGTTTTGTTTTGGTTCGGGTTTGGGTCGGGTTTAATGGTTCGTATATATTCTCCTTCACCCGAAATCATCCCCTCTCCTCTTCAGATCAGAGAAACCCTAGCCCCCTCTCTCCTCTCTCAAACCCTAGGGTAGTTCTTGGTGATTTGGGGCGAAATCGGAGGATTTTCGGTGGGATTTTCAGTTTACAGCGAAAGGAATCACTCCCCCTCAGATCTAGGAGCTTTTCATCACCTCAGAGGCGAGTAACATCGCGCCCAACCTTGTCCCATTCTTTTTAAACATTTTCAAATGGTTTTATTGAGATTTCTTTGGCCTAAAACGTATTTTGTGTACAAATGTTGGATTTTTATTGCATATAACATGAAGATGTGCATTTTCAGTTTGATAAACATCCTACTAATGTTTTGTGAATTTAAAATCCAGATCTGAAATGTTTTATAAGAGATTTAACATAGGTTTTGTTTCAAAAAGGGGTTTTTAAAACATAAATACACATGTTGAGAGTTTTGTTTATGTATTTGTACATGAAAGTTACATTTCAGTTAGTTCATACATGTTAATATACGTATGGTACATGCTTGGGATTGATGAGGATGTGTTTAAATCAGTTTTGGGGTGAAAATCAACCTGTGCAGAGTTTCTGTAGGCCATCGGTCGACTGATCAGTCGACCGACGGGCTGAAATTTCAGCGTCAGTCGACTGATCAGTCGACTGACGAGCTGTTTGTATTTTCTCAGTTCCTCAGTCGACAGATCAGTCGACTGGTGAGCTAAGACTGTGTTGCCTGTGCGGTTTCGGTCGACACATGAGTCGACTGACATCATCAGTCGACACACCAGTCGACTGATGAGGGGTTTTACAGATTTTTGATCTGTTCGAGTTGTTCTTCAGGGTCGCCTTGATGACCTGACACTGGTTCACCATGTTAATGATTTATCTGTACATGTGGGTTGACTTTTGACACAAGTTTAGATATGTACATCGAGATGCGTGCGAGTTTAGATTTGGTGTATCTTTCCGCATATACTTTACACAGTTACACAGTCCTCGTGTTGGACTATAATCTCTTAAAGTCCTCGTGTTGGACTATAATCCCTTAAAGACCTTGTGTTGGACTATAATCCCTAAAGTCCTCGTGTTGGACTATAATCCCTAAAGTCATCGTGTTGGACTATAATCCCTTAAAGTCCTCGTGTTGGACTATAATCCCTAAAGTCCTCGTGTTGGACTATAATCCACTTCAGTCCTCGAGTTGGACATTTGCCACTTACTCCATGTGTTTGGGAACCATGGTACTTAGTTCCTGTATCGGACATATTTCTTAACCCTGTATACGACTTGCTCATAGGAGTTTATGATATGACACTTATGTAGACTATGCCATGATTACATGATACTCGTGTAGGCTATGATATGACACGGTATTTATTCTCTGAGATTTTGTTGTATTCTTTTATTATTGTTTCTGTACTAGGACCTCGGGTTTGGTGTTTAGGGATTTACAATTTGAGATACAAGGTATATACATGAGGGTTTCCTTGTTTGGATTATTTTGCTCGACGTACCCATGCTCGTGTTGTAAATTTCTAAATACTAAAATCCTCTTTAGTAAGATCAATGATTTTAGATTTATTATGTATTATCTGTATTTTCATATACAACGAGCCCTGTTCCCTTGGGGTTGGTTGTGATGTTGCTCGCTAGCGCTTTGACGCTCGTTGTCCCTCCCCATTTCAGGTAACGAGCCAGGAGCCCGAAGAATCGCAGGTTGATGGCGACACACTTTAGTGTTTAGCTGTTAGTTATGCTTATATTGGAGCTCCACTATAGATTTTGTTAGACATTTGAGAGTATTGTTTTAGAAGTTGTAAAGGCTATGAGCCTTATTTTCTTCTTGTCAGATATTTGTATTGAGACTTGTTGACCACTCCAGTTTATTTATTCAGACATTGACTATGTATTTCCATTTGTTGGATGATGAGATATTTATTTGATCACTATCATTTCATCAGCCCTTCGTGTATTATCTTTTACTTGCTTTTGTACCTACACCTGTTATTGATTTTACTAGATAGATGTTAATTGTGATGGTGAAACTTGTTGTTGCACGGTGTGGTGCATGGCAGGTTTGACATTCTTGGTTTCACCTTGGACTGCAGACTTGTGTGAACCCAGGGGCGTCACAATTACTGTAGGACTAATGAGCATATTCGGAAATAGAGATAAAAAATCTATTTGTCGTAAGGACGATTGAGTAAGGAGGTGGTATCCGATATCCGCATAGTATCGTGTGAGCCTTACAAAAGTATTGTTATTTTATGTATCCGGATTAGGGAGATAAAACCTATTGCTGCAGAGCGATTGGGTAAGAACCTTACAAAAGTATCGCTATTATACATGGAGATGCACACACACACACACACACACACACACACACACACACACACACACACACACACATATATATATATATATATATATATATATATATATATATATTTATAGTTGTGGTTTTGCTCCCATGTTAGATTGCCCATGAGTAGGGTACATCCTTTGATATATGGCATACATGATATGGCCTATGGTGATTTTTGAGTCGGGTGATTCTTCTTTTGTTATTGTGTCGGCTACCCAAGGGTAGTTTGTGCTGTGACATTGGTTCTATATAGTTGAGGTTTAGAGTATTTTCTTTTGATTGTTGTTTTCATTCATAGAGTTGGAATTAATATTTAGGGATTCACAATTTAAGACATGGTATATACATGGGGGTTTCCTTATTTAGATTTTTTCACTCGTTGTTCCCCCCTTTTCAGGCAATGAATCCGACGTACGGAGAGTCGTAGGTTGATAGGATTGCACCTTAGATTCTATCTAGATATTATTATATTTGTAGTTATTTCAGAACTCCACATTTAGCTGGTTTTTATTAGACTCTAGACTTGTATTTCATTATGTAGAGGCTGAGTGCCTTAGTGAGATTTCATTTGACTCATTATATTGAGATTTATTTTAGACTCAGAGATATTTTTATTTTATTTCAGTTGGGCTACTTTATTGATTATTCTTACGCTTCTTCTGTTCATATCTGATCTTGTACTATTTCCATTATTTGCCTGTTTTGTACCTTCACCTATTTGTTGACTCTTCTAGAGAGATAGTGACTGTGATGGTGAAACATGTCGTAGCATGGTGTTGGTGTTTGGCAGGTTTGACAATCCAGGTTTTACCTTTGACTGCAGCCTTGTGTGAACCCTGGGCATCACAGTTGGTATCAGAGCTCTAGTTCCAATATCCTTATGATCATCGCTGTGTCATATTGTGGAGCTAGAATAGAGTTTCTTAGGAATCATGTATAGAGTCCGATAGGAATTCTTAGTATGAGTGAGGACGTATTATATATATATATATATATATATATATATATATATATATATATATATATATACACACACACACACACACACACACACACAAATTTCAATTTTTTTATGATGAACTATTGCTTTGAAGTGTAAAGCATACGTTGGATGATAAGTGATACTATTTTCCTATTAATATACATTTTATATTTATGCCGAGATTATATTTACTATGTTTAATAAGTTCTACTTTGAAACTTATAGATTTCGGGAAGAGGACGTGGACGCAGAGGTACTCGTGCTCAGGGAAATGAGCCAGATGATAGAAAGCCAGAGCCACAACATGATCCGCAGTACTTAGTGGATCTCATAGCACTGTTGGTAGCTCGACTGGCAGCTATTGAGGAGCAGCTAGCAGATCAGACTCGGCAGGAGACTCCCATTCGGGAGGAGACACCCATTCAGGAGGAGATACTAGAGGAGACACCGGTAGATTCACCTCCACCCTCAGTTGATTATGGAGCTGCTGAGCAGGAGGTTTGGCTTCATTTGGTAGAGAGGTACCAGAAGTTGAAGGCACCAGAGTTTCATGGTTCATCAGATTCCATTGCTGCACACAAATGGAAGGAAGATGTAAGCAACATCATGCTAAATGTGAACACTATACAAAAGCAGAGGCTAGCAGCTTTTAGCCTCAAGGGCGATACATGAGGATGGTATCGACTTCGTTTCACTCCAGAGCAGAGGATGATAGTTTCATGGAAGACTTTTGTATACTTCTTCGACGAGCAGTATGTGTCGGCTACGGCGAAAGTCGAGAAGGAGTTAGAGCTAGCTAGGCTAGAGCAGAGGGATTTGTCTGTGATGGATTTTGAGAGTAAGTTCATGACACTACTTAGATTCACAAGCATGTGGCACACTGAGGAGCGGCAAGCTTAGATGTTTACGATAGGACTTCGCCCAGGATTACGTTGATATTTAGTATCTCAGAGGTTCTGTTTAGTGCGGGAGGTGGCCGATGCTGCCATGGCTCAGGAGACAGACACAGCTATATTCCTTAAGGGAAAGGATGGCAATGTTAAATCAGGATAGTCTGGGGACAATGGTAAAGGTAAGAGATCTTTTGTAGGCTCAGGAGGACCCCAGCAACAGGGTAAGGGTCCACATTAATAGGGTCCCCATAAGAAGGGATACCAGCAGGATAAGAGGACACAGCAGCATCACAAATTTTAAGGGACTTTTTTCAAATGTAACATGTTCAGACACAGAGCAACAGATTGCTGCATTGCACCCATAGTAGGCCAGCAAGACAAGAATCAGCAGCATCAGCAGAACCGTGCTAAAGACTGCGGTTAGGGCCAGTAGTTGAGGATTGAGGCACCTCCAGCAGTCTCGAGGATTGAGGGATAGGTGCGAGCTATTCAGGAGATTCAGCAGAGACAGATGGTCCCATACGTTCTAGGCGATGCAGTACAGTAGCCTTCGGCTACTGGTAGAGTTTATGCAGTTATCCCTCGCAACCATTGTGCGAGTGGAGCAGTGGTGGAAGGTACGTTCCTTATGAACTCCTTTCTAGCACATATTCTTTTTTATTTTGGCACTTCACATTCTTTCATCTCCTATAATTTTATGGTTAGACTTCAGCTTGTAGCACAGCCGTTAGATATTCTAATATCCGTGTCTACTCCTTTGGGAGAGGTGTCCCTTTTAGAAAGTGTTTGTAGGACATGTGTCATCAGCTTAGACAATTCTGAATTCGTGATTGATTTGATCGTGTTGCGTATGTCTGAGTTTGATGTTATTCTTAGAATGGATTAGTTACCTTCCTACCATGTGAGTATTGACTATTTTGCGAAGATAGTCAGCTTGCGAGCTAGTGATGGATCTGAGTTGGTGGTGTCGACCTCACGAGGCAACCAGATTGTGGAGTCATTTCTGGCATATGTTGAGGAGGTGATGTTGCAGGATCGGGGCACAAATTTAAGTGAGACGCGAGTGGTCTTAGAGTACCAGGATGTATTTCACGACATACCAGGTTTACCTCTTGTGAGAGTGGTCGATTTTTACTTAGAGTTGCAGCCAGGCACCACGTCGATTTCTCGAGCTCCTTATTGTATGGGGCCTACTGAGATGAGGGAGCTCCAGATCTAGTTAGATGAGTTGTTATCTCAGGGTTTCATTCGTCGGAGTCATTCTTCGTGGGGAGCACCGGTCCTTTTTGTGAAGAAAAAGGATGGGAGTATGAGTTTGTGCAATGATTATCATAAGTTGAACAAGGTAACTATCCGGAATAGGTACCTACAATCGAGGATTGATGACTTGTTTGACCAGTTATAGGGAGCATAGTGTTTCTCGAAGAAAGATCTACGTTCTGGATATCATCAGTCGCGGGTTCGGGAGATGGATATTCCTAAAATCGCTTTTTGACTCGATATGGGTCTTTCGAGTTTCTTGTCATGCCATTTGGGCTGACCAATGCACCCGTAGTATTCATGGATTTGATAAATTGAGTTTTTTCTCTATACTTGGACGAGTTCATGATAGTTTTCATCGATGATATTCTTATTTATTCGAGGTCGGAGGCCGAGCAGGAGCAGCATTTGCGGTTGGCATTACAGACTTTGCGGGAGCACCAGTTATACGCTAAATTTAGCAAGTGTGAGTTTTGGTTATCGGGGGTTAGATTTTTGGGACATGTTATCAGCCGGAAGGGCATTGTAGTAGATCCGTCTAAAGTAGAGGTCGTTCTTGATTGGGAACCACCGAACACCATTACCGAGATTCGTAGCTTCTTGGGTCTAGTGGGCTATAATAGAAAATTCATTCAGGATTTCTCGAAGATCGTGACGCCACTTACATGCCTTACTAAGAAGGGAGTATAGTTCATTTGGGGCACGGAGTGCCAGGAAACCTTTGAGACATTGAAGGCTAAGTTGACTTTAGCTCCAATGCTAATTACTCCAAGCGTGATAGGACTTTTGTTGTCTACACTGATGCATCATTATCGGGTCTTGGAGGTGTATTGATGCAGACCAAGAGAGTTGTGTCCTATATTTTGAGGCAGTTGAGAACTCATGAGCAGAATTATCTCACGCACGACTTAGAGCTAGCAGCAGTGGTCTTTGCACTGAAGGCGTGGAGACATTATTTGTATGGGGTGCAGTTTGAGTTATTCACAGATCACCAGAGCTTAAAATATCTCTTTTCATAGAAAGAACTCAACCAGAGGTAGCGGCGATGGGTAGCAGACGCGTTGAGCAGGAAGCGTTGTCGTAAGCTTGCAGCTTTGAGGTGTTCATTACATCTAGATCTTTATACCCTCAGCCACTATGATTTTAGGCCATAGATTGAGGGGAGCAGTGTTTTCTTAGGAGCTTTATCAGTGCAGCCATCTTAGAACGATAGAATGGTCGGAGCTCAGCTAGAGGACTCTTGGATTCAAACCCGTAAGGGGGAGATTTCTAAGGAACCTAAGGCTGATTGGACTATTGGAGCAGATGGAGGCCTTCGGATGAAGGGCTGATTAGTTATGCTAAACAATCCATAGCTTAAGAGAGATCTATTTGATGAGGCGCATCGTAGTAAGTATACAGTGCATCCAGGCATGACGAAAATATATAAAGACTTGAAGAAGCATTTCTGGTGGAGTGGCATGCGTAAAGAGATTGCAGAGTATGTGGCTAAGTGTTTTACTTGCCAACAAGTTAAGGCAAAACATCAAAGACCTGCAGGGACCCTACAGCCTTTACCCATTCTTGAGTGGAAGTGGACAGATATTTCCATGGATTTCATTGTAGGGTTGCCTAAATAAAAGAAAGGAAATGATTCTATTTGGGTAATAGCAGATCGGTTGACGAAGTCGGCGCACTTCTTACTAGTGAGGACAACTTATACGGCGGATTCATATGCGAGGATTTTTATCCTAGAGATTGTTCGATTGCTTGGAGTCCCGGAGATGATTGTCTCAGATCGGGGCTCACTCTTCATATCCTATTTCTGGAGGAGTTTTTAGGATGATTTTGACAGCCAGTTGTCATTTAGTAGTGTTTTTCACCCACAGACCGATGGTCAAACAGAGAGGGTGAATCAGGTATTAAAGGATATGCTGCAAGCATGTGTTATAGATTTTCAAGGTAGTTAGGAGGACCACATCCTAATGATTGAATTTGCATATAATAATATTTATCAAACTACTATCGGGATGGCGCCGTATGAAGCATTGTACAGGAGGCCTTGCAGGTCGCCTATATGTTGGGCAGAGCCAGAGGATAGACTATTACTTGGACCAGAGCTAGTTAGGCAGACCACAGAGAAGGTGACATTGATTCGAGAGTGCATTGTTACTACACAGAGTCGGCAAAAGGGTTATGCAGATCAGCGGAGACGACCTTTAGAGTTTCAGGTCGGAGACTTAGTTATGTTGGAAGTATCACCGATGAAGGGTGTTCAGCGATTTGGTAGACGGGGGAATCTTACTCCTAGAAATGTTGGTCCTTTCTGGATTATTGAGCGTATTGAAGCTGTTTCTATAGATTAGATCTTCTAGCATCAATGTTGAGTGTTGTAAAACCCCGTGAATTTGAAAATATGTTGATAAATAATAATAAATATGTTATATGGTGATAAATAATATTTATTGATGTTTGAGTATGATAGAAATTTATTTGAGATCAATTCAATTTATACATGTGAATATAGGAGTGAAATCATGCACTATATACATGAGCCTGAAATCTGGAAAAATGACTAGTTAAGAGTTGATATATTTTACATAACGATTCAGTTGGAATATGGAAAAACTCAAACGACAAGAGTTGTAGGTCATTTTAGCAGATTTCTAACAAATCTTAAATCACCTCATTCTGAGGTCAGATGAGAAAGTTACAGCCAAAATACCGAAGGTAGTTTTCTTAGTAAGACTAGGTTTCATGGTTCGGGTCAAACGGCATTGTTTTGGGTTTGCCTCTATAAATACCTATGTTTTTCATGAAAATTCCTCTCTTTTATCATATCTCTATCCTAGCAACCACCCTCTCCCCTCAAAAACCTAGATCTTTTTCTTATGAATTTTGAGAGCTTTGTGAAGCATAATACCGACACAAGGACGAGATCATCGACGTGTGGCAAGGGAGAACGGGCTGTTTGCACTTGTGGATTGCTTGTTGTTTGTTTCAAAGGCTTGCACATGAGATTAAGGCAAGATCATCTTCACCCAAACCTACACTCTTAGTTAATAAATGATTTAAGATGTTTAAATCAATGTTTTACATGTTTAAGTTTAAGCCGATGTAAAAAAGATGAGATTTTTTATGTTAAAACTTAAACCAATGTTAGATCTATTTTGTTTTCTTGCTGTTTATATTAGTAACATGATCATAATCACTAGAGTTAAAATTATTTTAGTTTTTATCTTGTTAATCATGCTCTAATCATGTTTAAACCCTAGATTTACAAACTCGTTGAGTTTTCATGTAAATTAATTATGCTTAAACCCTAGGTTTGTAAAACCTAAGTAAGATGAACATGTTTAAACAAAATTTTCTTCTATCCATGTTTATGTTTTGTTATGTTTTAATGTTTCATGTTGTTTAACTTAGATTTTATAAGTTTAATCATCATAGTGATGTTTCATGCATGTTTAAGGGTTTAAGCATGTTTCTTTTTTTAATTAATCATGCTATTGGTGTTTGATAATTTCTAGAGATGATATTTTGATGTTAACAATGTTTTAAGTATGTTTTAGTATAATTTAAATAGGTTTAAATCATAAAAAACATGACATGAACACAACAGTGCAGAAACCTATGGTGTTTTAAGTTTTGACATATTCTTTTATTATTGCGCTAGCTACTCGAGGGTAGTTCGAGATGTGACATTGGTTCTATATAGTTAATGTTTGAAGTATTTTCTTTTGAGTGTTGTGTTCTTTCATGGAGTTAGAATTGGTATTCAGGGACTCACAATTTGAGACATATGGTATATACATAAGGGTTTCCTTGTTTGGATTATTTCGCTCGACGTATCAGTCTCGTGTTGTGGGTTTCTAATTATTGATTTCCTTTAGATTGTTTGTCTCTAGTTCGGTATTAATGTTTAGGTATCTACAAATTAAGACATATGGTATATACATGAGGGTTTCCTTATTTGGATTATTTTGATCGACGTACTACGTCTTATTTTGTAGGTGTCTAAATATTGATTCCATTAGATATGGGGAAAATGATCTAGGTAGACTCTTCCTAGTAGGTTGAGCCTCCACTTCATCTAGCAACCCTTACCCTGGGAGCAGATGGAGGTGATATTGTTGTAACTCTCTGACGCTCTTGTTGTTGTTTTTTGTTTAAATTGTCTCTTTTAGGCAGCTCAGAGTGTCGGAGAGCCGTAGGATGACAGAGTTCTAGCATAGTCACCATCGCACAGTCTTAGTAGCTGAAGCTTCACTGTATAGTTACGTTCATTGTTCATACTTTAGAGTTGTATTCATTTTATAAAGGCAGGGTGCCTTCGTATGAGATTTAGTTGATTCATGTTAAGACATTTTATTATTTTATATATCAGATGTACTTCAGTTGAGACATGATTCTTTAATCTATGAGATCTCTCCTTTTATATCA
The DNA here is from genome assembly GCA_022839385.1 of Asparagus kiusianus. Lineage (NCBI taxonomy): Eukaryota > Viridiplantae > Streptophyta > Magnoliopsida > Asparagales > Asparagaceae > Asparagus > Asparagus kiusianus. Next base: position 181,591 of record BQKN01000855.1, read on the forward strand.
TGTCTATTGTTTTTACTTCCTCATTTTGCATGTTTTGTACTTTCACTTCTTATTAATTCTACTAGAGGATATTACCGTGATTGGTAAAATGTGTTAATGCACTGTGTAGGTGCATGGCAGGTTTGATAATCCGGGTTTTACCTTGGACTGCAGTCTTGTGTGAACCCTGGAGCATCACAGTTGGTATCAGAGCTCTAGTTCCAGCAGCCTTAGGATCATCCTGTGTCGAGTCGTGGAGCTAGGATAGAGTTTCATAAGATTCATGTATTGAGTCCGCTAGGAATTTCTAGAATAAGTGAGGACGTAATACGTATACTTTGAAAATTATAATTTTTTCACGACTACCTAACTTTGATTGAAAAATATTTCCGTGAATACTATGTGATACGTTATGTTATGTATATATATTTGCGACCTCATTTATTGTGTCCATTAAGCTCTCCTTTTGATATTATAAATGTTGGGATGAGGATGCGGTCAAGATAAAACTCGTACCCGGAGAGCTGGGCAAGTAGAGCCCAAGCCACAACAGGCACCACAGTATCTGATTGACTTCATAACACCGATCGCAGAACCAGAGACTAGCAACACTCGAGGAGCGAGTAACGAGCCACTTTACATTTTCTGGAGTTCCACCACCAGTTGTACCAGTTGTGCTTATTGAAGAGGCAATACCAATGATTTCACCAATATCACAACCAGCTGTTGATAGAGCTGCAGAGAAGGAGTCTTGGCTCTGTAAGAATAAAAAAGACATCAGACACTAAGAACATCATAGTTTTAGGGCACACCGGATATATATGCAGCCTATAAATGGAAAAAATATGTGAAGATTTCTTAACATTGACTCAGTACTAAAGCAAAGTTAGATGTATTCAGCGTAGAGGATATCACCAGAAGATAGCACTGGAGGATGGCACAAATTTTAGATTTTCGTCGGAGCAGCGAATACCACTTATTTGGGAAAATTTTATTTGCTTCTTTGACAAGCAGTAGAGCTAGTCTGATTAAACCAGGGAGATATGCATGTAGTTCATTATGGAATCATGACTAGAATGACAATGGCAAGGGAAAGAGACCTATTGCGGAATCTAGAGAGCCCCAGTAGCGGGTTAAGGATTTTTACCGCCAATAACAAGGATAGCATAAGAAGAGAGCACAACCTACAACATGATTCGAGAGCGCCGCAGCAGTGCAAAATTCAGTGTACATGTTACAATTGTAAGAAGATTGAACATAGAGCAAATGATTGTCGCAGTACACCAGCAGGAGGCCAGCGTGACAGAGGTCAGAGTCAGCAGTATCAGGGCCACGGTGTAGGGGTAAAATTTAATTTCCTAAAATGGGGATCTCGTTTGTATTGATAAGAACAACTTATTACAAACTAATGAATCATAGTTACAACAGAAGCGGAGGGAATGCTCTCCTTGTTTAACGTGGGGTCTTTGGTGTTCGCGGGAAAAATTGTTTTCTCTGATCTCATTGTTTTCATTAGCAACTGTTTATCGGTTACAAGGGATCCGGTCTTTTTATAAGATCCGGTTACAACAAAATCAAAGAAAAATCTAAAAAAGATTACAACTTTCCTTTTTTTTGGAACAAATCGCAAGATCCTGTTTTGCGGTCTCTTGCTTGTGTGGGTTCTTCGCTTGCGCCGGGGTTAATCCGTGGACCACCGTGCGATCTTGATCCGGTCGGATCTACACGGTATGACGGGTGTTATTTCACAAAGGAAATAACAGCCGGGGGGATTATTTCACAAAGGAAATAATAGCCCTAAGTAATCGAAATCGACAAAGCGAAATCGATACTCTTCTCGGGATCAAAAACCAAGTTTTGATCCGGAGGATGACCGTGTGGATCTCAAATCTGATCTCCCTCGAACTCCTGCCTTATTTGGTGTGGATGAACGTAAAGAACCAGATCTGAAAAGTCCAAAACTCCAAGATTCCAAAGCTTCAACCTTTTTTAGTCTTGAGCCTTTAATCCAGCAGAGTTTTGCCTCCAAAAAATCCAACCTCTTAAACAATGAGCCTAGGGGTCTATTTATAGGCTCCTCAAACCAGATCTGGGCTCAGATCTGGGCCCAGATCTGGTGGCTCGGCCCAGGTGGCTCGGCCACCGAGCCACC
>BQKN01000856.1:0-12155 GCA_022839385.1 Asparagus kiusianus
AAATATCACATATAACACCTAAATATCACGTATAAATAACAAATGTCACAAGCAACACCTAAATATCACAAATCAGATCTAAATATCACATATAAGGTAGAACTGTCACATGTAAGATTGAATTGTCACATATAATATTGAAATATCATATGATATGCTTATTTGTCATATTTACGGTTAATTGTGATACATATATGTTCCCTCATTTTCCCATTTAACCTTGAATAACTAAGAAACATAACAATACTCCCAAATTGAACTCTAATTGGATCAAAATCATCCTTACAATGGATTTCAACGCATCAAACAAAAATACATCAAGAAGTTACAATCCCAACCCATCATCCTATTTCCTTCGTAGAAACAATCTACAGCAATGTGCAATACAAATAATGAACTCAAAACTCGAATTTAAAGCAAACAAATTTCTCTCTTCTTCTTCTTCTTTTTTGGGTGCACTGAATTAGGTACAAATCCTATGTTCTCTCCCCAAAAAATCATCTTTTGTTCTCTTTCTCATCGTCATCATCAACATGAGAGCCCACTCGCTCTCCATCCGGGACGTGATGATGGCGACACTATTCTCGGAGCAATCAGAACTGCGGCGAGGTCCCACTCGCTCTCCATCGTCGCATGATAAAATTGACACCTTAGATAAGTTGCATACGTCGCAGTCCCCGGGACACAAACTCGACCACCGGCGCCACCGCCGACGATGATCTTACCCATCTCAGCCACCGTTTCTTTTCTCAACCACCGTCTCTTTACGAACAACCTAATTTACAAACAAAAAGAGTCAAATGAAGAACTACTTAGTACAGTCAACAATAATTCATAGAAAACAAAACCTACATGTGTCAATATAAGTGTTTAAACCTTATGATTATCAACTCAACCAAGATATGCAACTGCAGATATGTATATGAAGATGTACAAGACAATTTTCTTATTAAATCCGATGACAATTCATATCTAGTGACCCTAACTATGAGAGAAGGAAACACATAAGATAATTCACAGCCACAAGCTTTATTAAAAAACTAAAAGCATCCAAATTAATCCGCAGGTACGTTTAGCCAAATTTTAATCAAATAAACAGATAATACCCCAAGTCCATATCCAATCAATGGCACAATCTCTAGCAAAGAGCCAACTTAGTTCTTACCCAATCAAACAAGAGATATAAAAAACAAAAAAATAAAACAAAAATCCAACCTTGGTAATCCAATCAATGGCATCTCCTCTAACAGAGACAGCCATCTCCCCATCCATCAACCTCTTGGAATAATCTCCTCTTGGGAGAAACTCACATTCCCTTTTGATCATCAAACTCAAGCTCTCCTCTGACTGAAGTTGCAGCAAAAAACCCATCAAGGAATCCCCATCAAGATCACATCTTTGCTTCCCATTAGGACCCATCAAGGTAACCTCGCCATCTCGAAGAGCCTGCGCACCTCGTGCAATTTATACGCCATATTTGTCGGGAACGGGACCCACGGTGGGGCCACCGTGAACGACTCCGGCGTTGCCCTCGATGGCAACTCGGTCCTCGGACCATAGAAGACCAGATCAGGAGGACCTTGGGCCAGATCAGGAGGACCTTGGGCACGTCGGCGGTGGTAGGGGAGGGAGAGGCGGTGGTGGGGGGAGACCTTGGGCCAGATTAGGAGGAGAAAGGGATTAGGTTTTAAATGGGGAAGAAGAAGGGTAATTTGGGAATGCTTTCTTGGGCAGCGAGTTTTGGGGTTTGGTTGCATTTCAATTTCATTTTTAGGGCTTTTTGGTTATGGTTTTTAGACTTGGGGTGGGGATGCATAGCTCAACTTATTTTAGTTCCTCTAAGCAATTTTCCCAAAATTTAATTGTAATTTTTTTAAATTGTACTTTTGTAGAGGGTTTAAAGGATTTGAGATAGCTTAGGGAGCTGAGAATGGATACAAGTGTGAGCACGAAGTTATCATACTTCTCATCGGGTAATGAGCCTAACAAAATTATCGCCTTGTACTCATCTGATATATTCTCATCCATATTCGCCAAGTCCGACAATAACTTTGTATAGTTGTTCACATGAGCCGCAAGTGAGGTATCCCTGGACATCTAGAATCTGAACAATCTTCACAGTAAGTGCAACCGATTCTCAATACTCTTCATAAGGTACTTGTTGTTAAGAATCACCCACATCTTCATCGTAGACGTTATCCCAATCACATCATATTTCAGCTTTTGTTCCAAACAAGACCTGATCACCCCACAAGCGTTTCTATTCATCTTATCTTATATCGCCTCATCATACTTTAGTGGCCTCTCATGGACCATGATGATCTCTTCTAAATTTTGAGCATTGAGAGTATCCTGTACGTCGCTCATCCACAAACCAAAATTGATTTTACCGTCATACTTTACAACACTAATCTTAGTATTTTGAAGTGCAACCTGAACTGTACTCGTCATTGCTTTGCTGCTTTTACCAACTTCTTCTCTCATTGCAAACTAACTCCAATTGTAAAGAAATATTCAAAATTTGATAGATTGAGAAATTACGCAATTGAACCCTAGATAGGATTCCAAACACGATCTCCTAACCACACGAGGAAAGCAAGATCTCCAAAGGCAGCTCTGCAACACTATCTTTACCGAAGCCTAAATCTCTAAGATCCAAGCTTCCAACAATGAATCTTCCTCCACCCAATGCAAAACCCCAGATCTAAAACCCTAAAACTTTGATACCAATTGTTGCGTGTCGTGCGGAAGTATGCTCGACAACCAAACGAGTCAACGTGCGATGAGAGAAGAAAACTAAAAAATAACACGAGTGCAATTCATTAAAATTATGGCACAAATCAAACCAAACATAGAGATATATGTGGTTCGGAAAATTACCTATGTCCACGGAGAGAGGATGGGGAGATTTCACTATATGGAGGAGAAACAACGGGTTACAAACTCTCAAACAACTCTTAAAATAACACTAGCCAAAGATCTCAACTCCTTACAATATCTCTCTCTCAAAGTGCTCAAAAGACTCACAGTTATCTGGTTCAAAAACCCTAAAAACATGTTTGTATTTATAACAAACACCTAATCCAAAACCAACCAGGAAAACAAAATATGCCCATAACCGCTTGTCGATCGACCGCACACATACGACCGATCGACCGGCCAGAGAGCTAAAAAATCAGCCCTGTAGCGTGCATGAGATCGGTCGACCGGTCATACCCCTTCGGTCGATCGGCCCGAAACTCCTGTAAACCCTTCGTCCCGGAGATTGCGTCGGTCGACTGACCCAAGGGTTACTGTAGCTCCTGATTTTCGCCGCGTTTTCTACACAAGTAACCTCTCTTAAATTTTGAAAATTATAAACAACCACATGTGAGCAAGGCATGATGCCTGTATAATTGATACATTTTGAGTTTGATAACAATAGGTATTAAAAGGGATGTCCATAAGGGCATATAATTCTATTCTAGATTAGCATAGATATTATTTGATATTGTTCAATTTAAAGTCCAGTCTATACATACCCGTAACAAATATATAAATTTTGAGTTTGATAACAATAGGGGATTTTTTTCAATTTAAAGCCCAGTCTATACATACCCATAACAAATATATAAACCTTTCCAATTAAAAATAAGTTGGGCTATATAAAAAATTTGAAGTTGGGGGTTTTTACATACATACCCTCAAACCTTTAATATTTGTAAACTTTTGTCTCTCTACTAATTATTATAGACAATAAAATTTTAATATAAAAATAATTCCTAATTATCAAATCCTTATATTTTATCATGATGCTGTAATTTAAAAATATTAAGATAAGATAACAATTTTTCATGTCTTTAGTAATTATTATAGATAATTTAATTTAAAGATAAAAACTAACTCCTTGTTATTAGTTTCTTATCTCCTAATTTAAAGATAGATTAGATAGCAAGAGCTACTCTAGTACGAGGCGCAAGATGGCGTATAGCTACAGGAGCTGAAATCATAGTTTGGAAAGATAACTGGATCCCTAAGCCAAGCACTTTTAGACCGACTACTCCACCTAAGGAAGACGTGGAACAATTGATGGTCTCAAATTTGATTGTCCAAGACACTAAAGCCTGGAATGAATACAAAATGAGTGAAATATATAATCAACATGACATTGAAATCATAATATTAGTATTCCATTGGGTAGGAATGCAACCAATGACAGGATCGTTTGGCGCTATACAAGTAATTCACTGAGCTTAATTTGCAAATGATATAATCTTTCAACATGGGTTCCATAGAATTTTCATAGATGGAGCGTGGGAAAGAATTACAGGTTCTTTTTTTATTATTTATTTAGTGTGTGTGTGTGTGTGTGTGTGTGTGTGGGGTGGGATGGGGGGTGGGGTGGGGTGGTGTGGTCATCCTCAGCTCAGAAGGAGACTTAATTTATAGCAGTTAGAGCTATGCATATCCCTACTATCAACTCCAGTAATTCAAGTGAGGCAATTGCTATGCAAGAAGGACTACTCATGGCCAAGGAATTACAGGTTGTTAAATGCTCCTTATAAAGTGATGCAAAGAATGTGATAGAGAGCTGCGTCAATCGTGAGGAATCTTTTGCAAGCTTTGGAGTTATCATCTGACGGCATTAAAGTATTATTTGCTGAGTAAGTTCTCTTTTGCTTCGTCAAAAGACATTTAAATGAGTTAGTGATAAAGATATGTGTACATAAATGTTTTATTCTAGGATTTTATTCTTTTCTAACTATAGGAGATTAGTTACCTATTCTAGATGTCTAATTATAGAAAATTAGTTATGCCTAATTACTGGAGATTAGATACCTATTCTGGGTTTCTTGATTCTCTCCGTAATTAAAGAATATTGTACTGTGTATATATTCATTTTGATTCAATAGAAAACGTAAGCCATTATTTCATTAAACACTTTAGAGCTATGTTTCTGAACCTTTCCTTCCTCAAGCTCTCCTTGCTCTCTCTCCTCCTTCTCTTTCTTTTCTAGCCATGGCCAATGAAAATAATCAAGTTTTCATACCCCAACAGTCATGAACCTACCAAACCTCTTATTGCAGTCAATGTACACAACTCTGTGAAACTCACATCTACTAATTATCTCTCTTGGAAACTACAAATCGAAGCCATTCTCATTGGTTATGATCTACAACAATCTGTTAACGGATCCCTCTCTACACCACCTGCTATGGTCACCGTCAATGGATCTGACACTCCCAATCCGGCATATCAATCATGGCGTTGTCAAGACAAATTAATTTTTGGAGCATTGGTGGGCTCTATCTCTCAAAATATCATTCCTCTCATCACTCAATGTAAAACATCTCATGAGGCATGGACGATTCTCACTAACTCCTATGCAAGGCCCTCTCGTAGTCACATTAAGCATATTAAGGACCAAATTAAGCAAGCAACTAAGGAGCTCTCCTTGGCAAGCCTATGGACGACGAAGACATCACTGAGAAAATTCTTGATGGACTTGATGATGAGTACAAACCCATTGTTGATGTTATCAGTGCACGAGCTACAATATCATTTGATGAACTCCATGAGAAGTTGATTAACAAAGAGTTGTCTCTTCGTCTCATCTCTCCAATACAACTCCTCTTCCAGCCTCGGCAAATCCTGCTTCAACTCGGGCCAACTCTCGATCAAATGGATCAGGAAACCAACGGTCGTGGGCACACACACCACCCAACTCCAATATGCAGACTAATCGTCCCTCTCACCGGCCATATCTCAGAAAGTGTCAAGGGTATTGTGTTAAGGACACACGATTCAGCAGTGTCCTCTATTCTACTTGACACCAACAAATCCGCAGTCCAATCTATAACAGTGAGCATCTCATCAATGGCAACCTCGATCTCTAGCTCCATGGAAACCACATGCTAATGTTGCAATAACTAACAACTCCGAAGGCTCCAACTGGCTCATTGATAGTGGTGCATCACACCATATTACCACCGACCTGAGTAATCTCTCAATTCATGCTCCTTATTCCGGGGCTGATGACATTGTGATTGACGGTGGCACGGGTCTCCTATTTCACATACTGGTTCTACATATCTACATACGCTCTCGCATAATTTCTCTCTTCATAATGTGTTTTGTGTTCCTACCATGCATAAAAACTTTATCTCTATTTCTCAATTTTGCAAATCTAACAATACGTCCATTGAATTCTTACCCTCTTCTTTTCTTGTGAAGGATCTACGCATGGGGGCAACACTTATACAAGGTCAGACTAAAGGATGGTGTGTATGAGTAGTCGATCAGTTCTAGCAAGTTTTCTTCTTTGGTAGCTTTCTCTAGTGTCAAGACCACTTCAACCGAGTGGCATCATCACTTAGGTCATCCATCATTGTCAATTCTTAAGCATATTGTTTCTGCCTTTCAATTAGAAGTGACCAGTCCATCATCTATGAATTTCAATTGTAATGCATGTCAATGCAATAAAAGTCACAAGTTACCTTTCTCCATTTTCACTCTTATTTCAACTTCCCCACTTGAAATAATATTTTTTTCTAATGTTTGGACCTCTCATGTGCGTTTCATTAATGATTTCAAATATTATGTTATCTTTGTTGATCATTTTACAATATATATATGGTTTTATCCACTTAAAAGAAAATCTGATGTTTATGATGTTTTTGTTCAATTTAAATCACTAGTGGAAAATTACTTCAATCAAAAAATCATCATGTTTTATTCTGACAATGGGGGGAATATCAAGCACGTTCTCCATACCTTAGTTCCAGTGGGACATCTCACTTAACATCACCTCCACACACTCCTGAGCATAATGGGTACTTTGAACGTCGTCATCATCATATTGTTGAAACAGGCCTATCACTCCTCTCACATGCTTCCATGCCTTTATCATACTGGTCACATGCATTCTCCACTGTTGTTTATCTCATTAACCGTTTACCCACTCCCACACTACAACTCCTATCACCGTATGCAAAACTCTTTAGTACTCCTCCTAACTACTCCAAACTTCGAAGTTTTGGGTGTCTTTGCTATCCTTGGTTACATCCATATTCGTCTCACAAGCTATCTCCTCGCTCCACTCCGTGTGTATTTCTTGGTTATTCCTCCACCCAGAGTGCATATCTTTGTCTTGACGTTGTAACCTCATGTCTCTATACATCTCGTCATGTTAAATTTGTCGAGTTGATCATGTCCTTCAAAACCATTCAAATCAATCTTCCTCGTCCCTCCTCTTCCACATCCTCCGTTTGGTTCCCTTTCGAGTCATCGTCTCCGGCCACCATCACACCATCTGACACCCTTGAACATGTCCCTCAACTGGATTCCATTCAAGATGCCACAACTATACCCACTACCATCATTTTCTCATCCAAACACATCCCTATCCCACTAAACCCGAACATCAGTGTCGATGCTCCACCCTCACCGCACTGCAGCACCCAGGAACCACCCCAAAACCCACCTTCTGATTCCAACTCACACGTAAACTAATCACCACACCCCCTAGACTTGACACCTATACATTCACCACATCAAGGTATAATTACCAGATCTAAAAACAATATCCACAAACCAATCCAAAAACTCAATCTCACTATACAACTTTCCACCAATCCTGCTCTTGAACCTTCCACATTGACTTAGACCATCAAAGATTCCAAATGGTGTCAGGCTATGTCTGAGGAGTATGATGCTCTTGTTCGGAACGGGACTTGGAAACTTGTTCCACCTCATTCATCCTAAAATGTTTTTGGATGCAAGTGGATTTTTCGAACTAAACGATTATCTGATGGTTCTGTTGATAGGTACAAAGCACGTTTAGTGGCCAAGGGGTTCCACCAACGTTCCGGTGTTGACTACCACGACACCTTCAGTCTAGTTGTAAAACCAACAACAATACGACTTGTTCTCTCTCTTGCCGTCACTCGAGGTTGGTCAATGTGTCAACTTGACATTAATAATGCCTTTCTCCAAGGCTTTCTTTCTGAGGATGTCTTTATGCAACAACCACAAGCATTCATTAACAAAGATCATCCTCATCATGTTTGTCAACTGCACAAAGCAATATACGGTCTCAAACAAGCCCCTCGTGCATGGTACCATGAGCTACGTCAATTTCTCATCACATCCGACTTCACTAACTCTAATGCCGACACATCACTATTTGTCTATGATACTTCAGGCATCATGATATACCTCTTGGTCTATGTTGATGACATCATTATCATAGGAAACAATGATGTAGTAGTACAAAAGTTCATTCATCTTCTCTCCAACAGATTTTCCCTCAAGGATCTTGGCCCACTTTCATATTTCCTAGGAGTTGAAGTCATTCCACATCTGCAGGGATTTTTCCTCTCTCAGCAGCGTTATATACATGATCTCCTTACTCGTGTTCACATGTCAGATGTTGAGCCAGTATTTACACCTCTTGCCACTACTCTAACTCTTACTCTTCACTCCGGATCATCCATATCTGATCCAACTGAATACAGAGCTATTATCGGAAGTCTCTAATACTTATCACTCACACGCCCAGACATTGCCTATACGGTCAACAAGTTATCACAATTCATGCACTACCCTAAGACTAATCATTGGAGTGCAGCAAAACGTCTACTACGATATCTTTGTGGTACTATTACTCATGGTGTTGTTGTCTACCGTAACTCACCACTATCAATTCATGCTTTTTCAGATGCAGATTGGGCTGGAAACAAAGATGACTTTACCTCCACAAGTGCATATTTCATCTACATTGGGCGCAATCCAATCTCATGGAGTTCAAAGAAACAAAGGACAGTGGCCCGCTCTTCAACAGAGGCCGAGTATCGAGCTGTTGCTACCACCGCTGCTGAAGTTCACTGGATTTGTTCTCTACTCACCGAGCTTCATGTTTCTCTACCTCAACAACCAGTTATCTATTGTGACAACATTGGTGCAACACATTTATGCTCAAATCCGGTCTTTCATTCTCGAATGAAACATGTTGCTTTGGACTATCACTTCATTCGGGAACAGATCAAGGAGGTTCTCTTCGAGTTGTCCATGTTTCTTCTGCTTATCAACTAGCTGATGCACTCACCAAACCTCTTTCCCGCTCTCACTTCTAACAATTGGCGAACAAGATTGGAATCACCTCACGGTGCTCCATCTTGCGGGGGCATGATAAAGATATGTGTACATAAATGTTTTATTCTAGGATTTTATTCTTTTCTAACTATAGGAGATTAGTTACCTATCCTAGATGTCTAATTATAGGAGATTAGTTATGCCTAATTACTGGAGATTAGACACCTATTCTGGGTTCCTTGATTCTCTCTGTAATTAAAGAATATATTGTGTATATATTCATTTTGATTCAATAGAAAACTTAAGCCATTATTTCATTAAACACTTTAGTTAGCACATAGGATGGTTTGTGTTGCTAATTCAATTTCTTCTACTTTGTCATGGTCTCATACAGTTCCAACGGTTGGAACTGTATGACTTGTTTTAATAATACATCGCCATATATGTGGGTTTATCACAAAAAAAATAAATAAATAAAATAAAACCGACTCTTATCAGTTATTTATCTTTTATCTAAAATTACTATATATGTAAATATATGTTGTACTGTAAGTGCAGTTTTGAATAGCATAGTCTAATTAGCATTAGCCCAAATGCCATTTATAGAATATCATGAGGCAAAAGAGACCATGGCATGTGCTTAATTAAGATAAACCCTAGAACTAAAACATATTACAAAAAATGAAAAATAAAATAAAATTGTATAGTTGTAAATCACCAACTATAAGATTTGGCAGACAACTCTTTATAGCTTTTCCCCATATTAATCCACTTGTTAATGTCCGTGCTCGCACGGGTGCCTCATATTATTGTTTATGTATAAAGAAGTATTTAGATCATTTTTATCTATCTCCATGCTTTTGTGCAGTTCAATTTGTTCTTTTACTCACATAACAATATATTCAGGTTTTTTATTTATAATGTCTTTAACTTTATTCTCTTATACATGTAGGATCTTAGTAACCATAATCTATTATTCAACAAATATAAATTCTTCACCTGTAACTACCAATCAACCTTATTTAAAATTTTGAAATATGGGTAAATTTTCGTCAAACCACCAATAACCACGGGCATCTGACACTAAACCCTAAACTTTTGGTAGAAAACTTTAAAATCAAAATTGTTAGTTCATGTATGTTCAAATGACCAAAATGCCCTCAATAAATTCTGGTTAAAAACTCCCAATAAGCTTTTAATCTGTACTTAACCCCTAACAACTTTCAGTAGAAAACCCCTAATAATAGTTGTTTACAATTTTCAAGATTTAATATTGTTTAGATTTTTCTAAAGATTGTTTATAATTTTTAAATTTTAAAAGTGGTTGTTTGTAATTTTTTAAATTCTTAGTTAAAAGGGGTTGTTTGTAATTTTTTAAAATTTTAGAGCCTAGTTTCAATTATTAGATTTTTAAGAGGTTTTTTCTTTGCAATTTTAGATTTTTTAGGTGATTATTTATAATTTCATATTTTTTAGGGATTTGTTTGTATTCTTTTGGATTTTTGAGAAAATTGTCTGTAATTATTAGAATCTAAAAGGGTTGTTTATAATTATTAGATATTTAGGGTGTTGTTTGTAGTTTTATATTTTTCTAAGGGCTATTTGTTATTTTGTATTTTTTAGGGACTGTTTGAGTTAATATACAAATAGAAGTAAGTATATTTTAATATTAAGGAATAGTGTTCATCAGTGTAAAATTATGAAGTAGTGCTCTTATGGGATTAAATGCCAAAAATTAAAATAATTTGGGAATTTCTTGAAATTTCAAAACTTATCGAAAGTTCCAAAATTGTGAGGATTTAGCACCAAATGACTAAACACATTAACGGTTTATTGAAATTTATCTTTTAAAAACTAAGAAGGATTGTTCTAACTCTAGATAATTATGACTTGGTTAGAATTATCAAATATTTAATTATAATTAGAATATTATAATTATGAATAGATTTAATTTGGAAAGATTTTTACGCCTCATTTGGTATGCGGGAATGGACTCAAATAAGAATGGAATGGAAAAATGAATAGAATGGAATGTATGTGGGAATGGAATGGTTATTCCCATTCTCTTGTTTGGGTGCGTTTATAGAATGAAGCTAGATTGAAAATCTCACTCTCATTCCCATGTTTGGTATCACTAGTTCACAAGTGAGAATGAAATCTTATTTTCTAATAATGCCCTTACAACAACATAGATTTTTAATAAGATAAATATAAACATTAACGAGAATAACTAAATAATTTTATTTATGCATATGTTATATTAATCTAGCTATGTTTTATACTAATACAAATGTTATCCCTCATGTGTATGTTCCGTTTATATTTTTTAAACAATACTCACTATTTTTTAGTCTTAAAAAATTAAAGAAAGATAAATAAAAAAGTATCACATCTTTCATAGGTTCAAAAGTAATATAAAGAATGATATCCACAATCAACAGTTCTAGATATCAAAATTAACTCATTTGATAAATTATCAATAGGGGTATAATTGAAAATTACGTAACTAATTTGATTCTCACTTGAATGGGAATGATCATTACTTATCAATTCACTTGGAATGTTCATTCCCACAAAAAGTGGGAATGGTCATTCCAACTTCTAAAAAATAGGTACATTTGGTATCGGGGAATGAAAAGTAAGAATGACCATTCCATTCCACATCATTCTCGTGTACCAAACGAGGCTTTAGGTGAGTATATGATTAGATGTCCATAACTTACATTTTTATTGGGCACATGACACTTTTTTATTCCTCTAGTTGTACCACCAATATCTAATTACATATAAAGCAGGGATATCTACCAACTCAAAAGAAGTATATTCAATAGGGCTAATTTCAGAAAACCGTTCACATTTTGGGGTTGTTTCTCTAGACCCCTTCAGCTTTTTTTATTTCACTAAACCCCCTTGAACTTTAGGGGTTAAAGACATAAACCCTTGAGCATTTTTATTCCATTAAATCCCACTTGAAAACTTTTCATTTAATTTCCAAATTAGCATTATTAATTTTAACATTGTTATGAAGCAACCATAAGACAAAGATAGATGAATATGACCCCTCAAGTCTCACAAAAATTACC